>PVIC010018397.1:0-31639 GCA_004025085.1 Thryonomys swinderianus
AAAAAAAAAGAGAGTTTTGTGCACATACATATAAAAGCACCAGGTATACTTTGAATGTAATTCAAATACAGAATATTATTTCAGTGATCCACGTGGTAGCTACCTTTCACTTTCTAAGTGAATCCTGTCTCTTTGAGGGAGTCAAAATAGGACTTTACTAGAAGTAATCTTCCTTTTTCTTCTCTCCACCCTGTTCTACCTGCCTTCTGGCTCAACAGCAGGCTGATGGCTTCTTTGTATAATCTAATCAGCGACAGGCATCCAGGCTAATTCCTCCAGATAATGACAGAATAATAGCAGCTTGGTTTGGGGGCTAGCATTCAGCAGAGGCAAAGAGGCTAATATCTCTTTATTGCTGTGCACTCTATGACTCTTAGTTTCCTTGTTTACTTGCTTGCTGGGAAATTTTTACAACTTTGTTCTGCTAAATATTGTTCTCCTTTGGGTTAAAGCCTCATTTCTGAAATACAGCTTCTGACCTTTGGACTGCAGTAAAGCCACTTTTGCTATTATGTGTTGACTCTTCTGTATAAAATTATGAAATTTTCCTTCTAAGGACATTATTACAGTAAGAAATGACTTGGTATCTGAGGTGCAAACTCTGCTGAGGCTAATAACCCATAACTTGGAGAGTAACTAACCCACAAGCCAGGAGGTTTGAAACTGAGTGGCTTCCCCATTTTTCCCACTGGTGTATTACCCATGGTACAGGCATGACCACTCCATTCACAAGTGTACCACTTCTACCACCAGTGGTACAAACCACTCAATGAGATAGTCATGCATATACCACTGGCAGTTCAAGCTGCCCCACAGCAAGACGTATGAATTATGCCTCCATCATGATGTTTAAAATCCAGAGATGCCTGAATCTCACCCTGCAAGACACTGACTCAGTTGATCTGCGATGTATCCTGGACATTGAGCTTTACAGGCTTTCCAACTGGTCTGTATTGCTTAGAGATACTGCTCTAAGAGCTCATTTACTTAAGCTCAGAGGACAAAATCCATATAATCAGCTAAGCCAGAACTACAGCTTCTGTATCAGTAGAATGCAGCAAATAATTATGGAGGCCAAATGCAGGCTGACAGGTCAAATGCAAGGTCTTTTGGAGATTACAAAATTAATAAAACTGAGCTAGAACAATGGATTGGGAGGTGTTAAGGGTGTGAAATTACAGATAAAAAGGGAGGAATAACTTCTAGTGTTCCATAGCACAGGAAGGTTAGCACAGTAGGGTTACTACAGTTAACACTATCACATTGTAAATTTCAAAATAGCTAAAGAAAGGATTTTGAATGTTCTCATCACAAATGATAAGTGTTTGAGGAAATGGAAATGCTAATTACTCTGATTTGATCATTATACATTATATACATTCACTATACATTATATATGTGATCATTGTACATTATATAGATATATGTCAAAATATCACATTGTGGTCCATAAATATAAATAATTATGTATCAAGTAAAAATAAAATTTAATGGAAAAAGAATAAGATCATTTCTCATCCCAGAGGAGCTTTGGAAATAGCAAAACAACCCCAAGGAGATTAAGAGTATATAGAAAAGTAAAATACCCATGAGCCAGTAGGATACAGTCATGTGAGTTGCCTTTGGAGGGGAACTTCCAGGACTCATCCACAGAGGATGTGATCAGTTGCAACTTGCAGCATTGGGGGGAAGAGCAGAAAGACTACAAAGTAATGAGCGCCCAGATCACGGACAATAGCTTGTTTAACTTTGTGTTCCAAGTGACCGGCACAATGTGGGAACAAAATAGCTGTCATTAACAAATGTCTGAAGAACAATCAAACAGCCTGATATAGCTGTAACATAAGATACTTAAAAGACCAAAAACAAAATGTTTGGAAAGTCTCTCTGACCCAGACCATGCAGGCTGAGAAAGCTCTTCAGTCAGACATTTTCATCATCTGAGCTGTTCAATGGGAAATACATCTGGCAGCAGATGCAGAGAATGCATTGATTGAAGAAGAAACTTGAAGGTGACTTGGCAAAAGCCAAAGCAGGAACTAAGGAAGGCCTGAACTAGGCCAAGGGTAGTAGGCCTGTAGGTATGAAATGGAAGATCTTTATATTGTTTGTCAATGTGATTCAGGAAGAAGTCTTGCTTTATGCTACCTCCCCTAGCTGCCTCCTCTCTTAACAGTCCAGAGGAAAACTCCATATGCTCCCCCATATCCTTTTCTGAGTGTGTCCATGTGAACATCTAGCCTAAAAGAAGTGTGACATTCAACAACAGCACTTTCTCCTTCAATTCACGCTTTGCCTTGTCGACAGCCAAGGCACACACTGAGTCTCCGAATGAAAATATAGCCAAGCACCACATCTATAAGCTTTCTTAGCCTCACTATTAAACATGGGTGCTTTCTGGGGCTGAGGGTCTCGCTTCAAAATCACATGCAGCAGAAAAGCTAAGGAATTCTTATATCAGACTTTCCAGGCTTCCAGGCCATTCAAGGTCATGAAACGGAACCTTCCATTTTGTGGCCTGGGCATCAGGCCCAGTGAAGAACAGCCATTTTCCCAAGGAAGACGCCATTAAGCCTGCATGGGAGAGATGCGAGTGAGCCGGTCCAGGATCTGATACGTCCAGTCTGGCTCCCTGCCCATCCCAGCCATCAGCACCAAGAAGAGGGCTCTCCAGAAGAACAGAGCCAAATGCCACCCTGAGCAACTGTTTTATTTCTCTCCACTTGAGGAACAGAGATGTCAAAACCTACCTAGAAAACTCTGTTCCCTGAAGATCTTTTATATAACTTAACAATTTTTGACCACTTCCTGTGGACACTCAGCTCTGGAGTTTATCCAAGTCCACCTCATACTTTGTCTCACACAAAAATGACAGTCTCTTCTAATAAAGACAAGACAAAAAATGCTCGATTCGACTCTTTGAAAAATAACTCTGCAGTCACTGAACACTGATGCATATTAAATAAGGAGAAAATGAAGAGAGGATCAGGATTAGCAATTGTTCTTTCCCCTCCAGATTAGATTAACCATCAAAGCCCTGACCTTTGTCCAGATTGTATGCTACAATTAACCTTATAAATTGACTTGACTGGACCATTAAGTGCCTAGCTATTTGATTAATTACCATTCTGGGTGGGTCTGTGAGGATTCTTTCTGGGAAAGGCTAGAATTTGGATCAGTAGACTAAGTCAGTAGTCCCCAGCCTTTCTGACACCAGGGACTGGTTTCATGTACAATTTTTCCACTTTGGACAGGATCCTGAATTCACACTGTGGATTTTCCTGGGTTTCCTAGGTCTGCAAAATGAGACTGGGACTACAGCTTCAACTTTCTCCAGACAGCACAAACTAAGCTACTCCCCTGAAAGACTAGAGAAGCACATCCACATTTAATTCACACCACAATCCTCAGGGGAAGGTGTGGTGGTGTCGCATGTGCCTTAACTGTTCAGGCTGCCATAATAGAGTACCATACACAGGTCGATTTTAACAGCACAATGTTACATTTCTCTCGGAGTTCTGGGGGATGGAAAGTCTAAGGTTAAGGTGTAAGGTACGAGTTCACAGGGAATTCAGTTCCTTGTGAGACCCCTTTTCTTGGCTTACAACTGCTTTCCCTCATCTAACCCTAATATACTCCCCAAAGCTCCATCTCCAAATAGCATCACATTGAGGGGCAGGTTTTCAACATACGAATGTTGAAGGACAAAAATATTTAACCCATAGTATGTTTCTCATTTCACAGATGAGGACACTAAGGCCTGGAAAGGTGAAGTAATTTGCCAAGAATCACCTGAGTACAAAAAGCAGACTTTGAGCCCATATCTCCTTCATAGTCCCCATTCTTTCTATTACAGTCGTAATTTTTATGCTCACTATTCTAACATAAAGCAAGATTTTCATCTTTAAAAATAGCCAGTAAAGTTAGGGAAAATTGCTCAACCTCACTAGTTATCTGGGCAGTGCTAATTAAAATGACAGCAAGATTCATTTTCACTCATCAAATTGGCAAAGATTTAAAAAGTCATAGTATCCAGGGTCACAGGGTGGGGGGGAGCGTACTCTGAAATACTGCTTGAAGAAATGCACTTTGGTGAACTCTTTGGAGGGTCACTTAGCAGTATCTATAAAAATTTTAAATGTGCATTCTCTTTGATCAAGCAATTTTAGTTCTTGATACTTACTCCATGGAAGTAGTTTCCCACAGGTACAAAGAAGTACACATTTCATTTTCTGGTTACAAGGAAATGTTAGAAGCACCATCTTACTCATAAGGAATAAATGAAAGGATAATGAATGTGGCATCCAAACTGCAGCATCTGTGGGAACTTCCAAAATGATGTACCTGATTTCCTATTCTAAAATGGAATGTCTTGGTCAATAAAACAAACTGTAGAGTATGGACAACATATACCAATTTATCATATTTTTAAAAACACCCTGAATATCTACATCACATGTTTACATGTACAATATTTCACACATAAAAATGAAGACATGTACACACCAAACTGCTAATAGTAACTTATGGGACTGAGTGAAAGGGAAATCAAAAGGTGCTTTTACCATCGATAGTTTGTTGACTAAAGTCTCAGAAAAATAATTTACATTATGGTTTCAAGAGTTATAACAAGTAGATACATAAATAAACAGAAACATGGAAAAGGAAGGATTTTCCTGTATTCTGTGTCTTCTCAAGCTATAACAATAGGGGTAGACAATGTGGGATTTTTTTCCTTGAAATTTCAAGTGAGAATCCAGAGTCTGAGAGATGAAAGAACTTGTCTGAGGTGACAGGGTGTGTTAGCCACAAACCAGATCTTAGGGCTGTTGCTTCTAGTTCCATTGGTTGGCAGATCGTATCTCCCTGTTCCCTGGGCTTCCACAGGTTAGATACCATCTTGCCTGTAACAAAAGAAGCCACCAATCCATTCTTCCAAGGGAACCTCCCTTCTTAAAGACTTAAGAATTCTAAGCTTTTTTTCTCCTTTTTTTTTTTTTTGTTTTTTGTTTTTTGTTTTCAAACCATGGCTGGAGCTGGAGACCAGCACCCCCAGATCCCGACTTGAAACCTGCAGGATCTGTGTTGCCGAGGACTTCTCTGATGTTCCGTCCGATTTCCATCCAAATAAATCTCATTTTGCTGATGTCTGTAAAGTCTGGCTTTATAGCAGAGAGCTCTCCTAGAACTCTGTCTTTAATAAAAGGGGAAAGAAGTGGAACTACTAATTTAGTTTCTTTAAAAGGCATGTATTTTCATGCACATTAAGTCCATCTGTTGGTGAAATGGATGCCTTTGCACAGTGTATAATTTGATAAAACCCAAAAGAACTCAGAGCTCCTAGCTTGAAGCAGAAATAGAGAAAGTGGCTGGGAACCTGACTGAAGTGGAGAAATCCACCAAGCACTATTTTTAGAAGTAAAACCTGATTTTTTTTTAAAGAAATGCCCATCATGGAGAAAGATTAGTGTTCTCAGTGTAACTGCCTCTGAGAACGTTCAAGCTGCTATGGGGGTGGAGTCAAAAGGTCTGCTGTCTCCACAGCTCCCTCACTGGGGCGTCTTCATGCCACCAAGCGGTGTCCCCCCATGTCGCTTTCTGCCTCCACGCATCTGATGGGCTAACAGGGGCTGTGGAGAGCTGCAGATCAGGAGCTGTGCTTTGCCAGGATGAAGTCTTACATTTTCAAATATTGATAATATTTAAAATTTGGCATTCCTCATCAGAATCAGGATTAGCAATATAACTGCCTTTCTTGGTCCGAATTTCTGCAAAGCATTAATAAGCTCATGCTGAGTAATGGACGTACAGGTTAAACAGCACTTGCCTCCGGGTGTGTCACAATTCTCACCCATACTCATGTGGCCCTATAGATACCTTAAGGTCCCATACCTAGTCATGAAGATTTAAATCAAAACCTTCATTTATCACTAGCATATGTCAGGCAGGATGCTAGGTAGATATGCAGAGGAATTTTTAAATGCGTGCATTTGTTAAGGTCTCAGCAGATGGCACATACACATTAGAACAATTTGAATAGGGCTGGTTAAATGATGGGGATCCACAAAGAGAATGCAGTATGCCAAGTCTAGAAACTATGGAGAGAGTGGCCTTCTTGCCCCACAGAGGAGCTACAACCCTCTGCGGGAATGCAGCCAGCTTGACATGACCCTGCAGAACAGGAGCTAAGGAAATGACCACCCATTTTCACTCTCCTCTCTACCTGTGATCTTTCAAATGGGCTTCTCTATTGGCCAGGTCCAGAAAGAAAGGAATTGGGCCTCTTCAGGCGTCCCATGGAGGTCAGGGTGACTAGCCAGACAGGAAGGCAAGGAAAGGGCAGAGCACATCAAGGTCTAAACAGAAAACGTGAACAACCAGCTCCATCTGTGCTTTCAGGGACTCACAGTCTGGTCAGCAGAAAGGCAAGTCACTGGCCACATCAGAAAAGCGGTGGTAGTGTTGTACCAGCAGGAATCATTAGAGGCTATAGGAACCCAGAGGAAAAAGTGACCCAGACAGGGGTCACTAACCTACTGCAGTAGGAAGCTTTCAGGAAATAGAACTAAAGAACGGGCCTTATTTAGAAAGACAGGTGAGGAGGGAAAGTTGCATAATTGAAGAAGAGGAAGCTCCCCATTGCCCCACTTTTATGGCCACTCTATGCCCACTCCATAAGTCACTCAGTGTTCTCAAATGCCACCTGCCCTCTTGTATTACATGGCTGTGCATAATAGCTTTCTCCACCCTTTTGAGGAAGTTATCATTGTTAAATCCCGGTGAAGATCACTTCTCCAAGAAACTCTCCTCCTATAACTAAATAATCAAAATATGACACACATACACTAGATGACAGACATTACTATGTTCACAACAGCTTCATGCATAGTAGCCAAGTATCCATCAGCAGTAGACTGAATCAATTAATTCTAATATATTCCCAGAGTAGAACAGAATATGAGAATGATAATGGCCAATCCACATGTGCAAAAATATAAATGCCACAAATAGAAATGTTGAATGAAAAAGTCAGATATGAAATTATATATATCCCAATACAATTCCATTTATACAAAGATCAAAATCAGGCAAAGTCAAATCTATGGTGTTATGCTTCAGAACAATAGTAACCCTGATGGCAAAATCCAGGTCTGGCTGAGGCAGCTGAACCACGTGCCAGTCTCCTAGGTCCTGAGAGAGCCCTTGGCCCTCAGTAGACTAAGTTGAGACCAAAGTGAGCATTGAGCTAACGGGCACCCATGGCCAGAGATTGCTCGGGCCTCCCCAGTGTTGGGCCCCTCCTCTAACAACTACAGACCAATCCCCAACAGCCACCGCAAACCCTCCCACTGCTCGTCCTATACAATGGCCCTACATTTCATTCATTAAACAGAAGCATTCCAGAAACCTCCCCAGAGTCTGGTGTGTGTGTGACTCTATGCCTCAGCCTCCCGCATGCAGCCCCACAACAAGAACTGGTGCCCAACGTAGGCACATTGGGTAATCCTTTGCCTGGCCTCTCAGTGAGTACCCCCACCTTCGTAGGGAATTCCTCCTACCCGTGGCCCAGCAGGCTGCTTCCCTCCTGGTGGCTCAGCAGGCCATTTCTTTAATGTGCTGAACCCCCTACCACCTTCATTCCACCAACCTCCCCTCTCCAAGTATGGGAAATACCCTCTACTCCTCTGCACAATCCCAAGATGGCACCTGTGTTCCTTCTCTTCCAGCAGACACACAGGCACCTCCCCAAGATGGTGCCCATGCCCCTTCTCTTCCGGCTGATGTCCAGGTGCTGCCCCCCATGGATCGCTGGCCCCCCCTTCTGCTCCACCCCTTAAACTGCTCTACCTGCACACCATTTCTGACCCTCATCCCCAGCTACCAGAGGCAATGGCAAAGGCAATGTCCAGCATTGTGGGGCTGCAACTCCTACTCCTGCTCCACTGCTCAGTGAAGCCCCTCTGGGCCTCTACTGGGAGTGGCGGTATTTGGACCAGCCAGCTGGGACCCTGCTGCTCTACATCCATGCCCTGCAAGACCTGCCCAGAGAGGTGCCCAGCTTCCACCTGGGCCAGCACCTCCAGGGCATCTACCACAAGCCACGTAACAAGAATGACTGGATCCATGTAGAGGACACTGGCCTTCTCTAACTGAACCGAAGCCTGGACTATGACTCCTAGGAACAGCTCAGCCTGCATAATGGTGGCTCCCTACAAAAGATGTCAAGCCCTACACTGCCACCCGATTCCCCCACCAGCCAAATGAAGAGACTCTCACTTCAGGAATGCCCCCAAAAATGTCAATGCCACCCAGTACCACAACGCCCCAATAAGACCACCTGAAGAGATATAAAGAACCTCCATGACCAGCTTGTGCTTTGGTCCCTCGCGGCACCCTGACCCCATACTGGGGCCAATGCTGGTGGTCCTCCTGTGTGCTGTGCTCACCACCAACTCCCAGGCTGTGGTCACATAAGTATGAGCCTTAGTTCCCAGCCCCCCTCTTCTAGTCACAGTCAACTGGAATTCCTCCCTTCCTCATCCCTTTGGCAATGCATCCATCCTGAGTCTCCCCTTGATAACACATGGAATACTTCTGTCTCTCTTTCCTCTGTCTACTTCTCTTCCTCACCTCTACCTGACTCTTCCTCCACCCTACTGACCTAAAGTCTGACACCACTGACCCATCTTCCTTGCTTTGGGGTCCAATGCTTCCTTCTCCAGAGTCTCTGGGACCTCTTTTTTGTGCAGTGACTCATACTATGTGTCCTATAACCCCCAACTCAACAATTTTGCCTTTCAGCACTTGTGTGACCACCCCCTACCAAAGACTGTTTGGACAGCGACCCCGTTTAACCTTATGCTTCACTCACACAGAAAACATGACTTGGGCTCAGCCATCATCGCCATCATGGTGTCCATAGTTACCGCAGCCTCTGCAGCTGCCACTGCCTCAATCACCTTGCACAACCAGATCACCACTGCTACCACTTTTAATCAACTCGCTCAAAATACTACACACTCCTTGGACAAACTTTGGCACTCTTCTGTGGTACCCATTCTGTGCTGCCATTGCTGGTCGGCCGACAGTCCCAGATGGACTTAGTCCTTCGATGTGGTTACCTTTAATAATGTCTGGGGCTCCATTTGGGAGGGGTTCACAATAGGCCAATCCAAGTTAAGTTCATGGGCTCGTGCGCTAATTTTAGGGTCACCCTCTCTGACCAAACCCATAAAAATATCATAGGGTTGGCAGAGACCATCAAATCTAAACAGAGGGAAGGAGGTAATGGCAAAATCCAGGTCTGGCTGAGCCAACTGCACCACATGCCAGTCTCCTAGGTCCTGAGAAAGCCATTGGCTTCGGTAGCTTAAGTTGAAACCACAGCGAAAGTTGAGCTAATGGGCATGCCACAGCCAGAGATTGCCCAGTCCTCAACATTGGGTCCCTCCTCTGACAAGCATAGATTAATCCCCAATAGCCACCACAAACCCCTCCCACTGCTTGTGCTATATAATGCCCTACGCTGCATGCATTAAATGGAAGAGTCCCAGAAACCTCCCCAGAGTCTGGTGTGTGTGTGTGTGTGTGTGTGTGTGTGTGTGTGTGTGTGTGTGTGTGAGAGAGAGAGAGAGAGAGAGAGAGACCCTGCATCTCACCCTCCCATGTGCAGCCCCTCATTGACAACATAACCCCTTTGGGGCATGGCAGCTAGCAGATGCTAAGCCAAGATAGGAACTTCTGTATTGCTAGTAATATCCTGTTTGATGATCATGGTGCTTGACATATAGATTCATAAAAATTCACTGAGCTATAGTCACAATGTGTACACTTTTCTGCATACTATACTTAAATTTTTAAAAGTTTAACTTTCCCTGGGAAATCTGGTTGTTGACAAACAAGAGCTTCCTATCTAAAGAGGTTAGGAAACCCTTTGTAACACTCACCCACATATCTGAGAACCAATAAAGAAATAGCACTGCATCAGGAATCCTAGACCTGCCTTGATTTCGCTGGTGATTCTGGACAATGCTGTCTCCTCTCTACTCTCTTGGCTCCATTTGTTTCTTCAAAATTATGCAAAGAAACAGATGTAAACCGGTTTCTCTTCAGTGGTAAGTTGTTTTGGAACATTAGAGTTTGATGGGTTATCTGTCTTCTGAACTTCCTTACCAATCTGGACCATCTTGGTTCACAAAACCACCCCAAAATGGCCATGACTCTCAGCTGAGTGGCTTCTAACCTCTGATCATGTGCCATGATTTTTCTCCAGTGAGCCTCACATCCTGAATGAGAATGTAGCCAAAAGGAAAAAAAGGTGTTTACTGTGTATTAATCCACTTTTTTTTAATCAAGACATTTATATTAGTGCCAACCTAACCTTGTGATTAGGATAACTAATATCCCTTCACTGGGTTGAGTAATTCCTCCTCAAAGCACAGTAATCTGATCATTTGTTTAACCCAGGAAGATCTATAGTAGAACCTCAATGTAGGAGTTTGAGGATTAATTGTACAATACAGAAATCTTTATTTTTCTCAAACTGACAAAGTGGCACCCATAAGTGAGGGCCACTGTATTAGTTCTTCACTTCACCTACTGAAGAGATTTTGGATTTTCTTTTCACATATTTCGTGATACTACTTTCCTGATTTTTTTTTTCAATAATGTCAGAATGATATGGCTTTTGTGATGTTACATAAGCCAAGGGAGATCAGGGATAATTATTTTAATAATATAAATTCTCTTTGCTCAGGAATCTAACAAAATACCACAATTTGGGTAGATTATAAACCACAGAAACTTTTCTTCTCATAGTTTTGGAAGCAGGAAAGCCCAAGAGTAAGGTATATCTGAAGTGTGCTCACTTCCTGGCTCACAGAAGGCGTCTTCTGTGTGCTCACATGGAGGGAGGCATGAGCAAGCTCTCTGGAGTATCTTTTCTCAGGGTACTAATCCCAGTCACGAGGGCTCCACCCTCATGACCTAATCCCCTCCCAAAGGCCACAATTTCTGATACTGGCACTTTGGGGAATTACATGTCAACATATGAACTGGAGAGATCAGAATGGACACAAATATTCAGACCATGGCACCAATATTGGCTGCATTTATGTTGTACACCTTTTTAAATTAATATATATATTTAACTAACATAAACTGTAAGTATTGGGGAAGATACATGGCATTATTAGAGACACACAATGTGTAAACACAGAATAGAAAAGCTGAGGTGCACCTCTTACACACATTGCCACTCTCCTAGGCACCTTCCAGGGGTTAATGAGAGCTGCCGAGTCAGATGGTGTGGGTTCAAAGCTCACGTCTGATGGAGCCTGCTGGCTCAGTGACCTTAAATGAGCAGGTACTTGACCTTTCTGAGTTCCCATTTTCTTATCAATAGAGCAAGTTTTCTCATGAAGCTATAGAGTTATTTGGAGAATCATACATCTGTGATCTGAAGAAGTACATGGTACAGAGCTTAGCACATAGAAAGGGCTTCAGTTAGTTAGGTTAGCTCTTTATGGCCATTCTACTTTCTTTTCATATCTCTTTCAAGAAAGCATCATTATCCATTTTATTAAAAAAAAAAAAAAAGGTGAGGTTTGGAGAATTGCCCAAGACCACTTAGCAAGTGGATGGCAGATGCTGGGTTTGAACCTACTTCTATTTGGGCTAAAGATTTAGCTCAGTGGTTCCAGCATCTGCCTGGCAAGCCAAGGTCCTGAGTTTCATCCCCGGTGCCACAATGCCGGGCCTCGTGGCTCATGCCCACAGTCCTGGCACTCAGGAGGCATAGGCAGGAGGATTGCAGAGTTTGAGGCTGGCCTGAATTCAAGGCTAGTGAACTCAGGGCCAGCCTGAACTACAAAGCAAGACCCTATCTAAAAAAAAAAAAAATTCTGCTTGACACCCAAGCTTGACTTCTTTTCACAGTTCAGTCCTTGAGCACAGCAAATGCTCTGTCTGAGACCCCTCAATTGGTGCTTCTATTCCTTTACAGATGTTGTTTTTGAGAGGAAAAAGGTATTTTAATTATTTAAAAGAAGAAAAGTAAATTATTAGGTCAGACATTTTTGCCCTTGTTATAAAATTTTTAATTTTTTTCCAAGCTCATTTTTATGGACCATTCAAAATTGTCAACCCTTAATTTTGTGACCAATGTCAATCTTATTTTAGACACTGGCAAAGAGCTGAGAGAAACCTAACCCAACTGTGGGACCTTGGGCACCTCCTTCCTTCTCAGGGAAATCTCAGTGTCCCCACATGTAGAACAGGGCAGTGGATGGAGAGTAACCCTGACACTGAAACTTCCCTTCTGACATCACTCCAGGGGCTTTAGACACGTGAACAGCTCAGCTTCAAATGTGTGACTCCTGCCCTCCTTTTCCTGAACCATGTCACAGTGGAAAGAATAATAAATAAAATAAAATTTTTAAAAAAACCTAACATCTGTTTTCACACCATGGCTGGGAACTCATTCCTAAAACATTTTTCATGCTTGACCAGAAGGGCATTTCGTCACAAGTAACAGGATCTGTCCCGCGCTCTCTGGCTGCCTGTGTGCTTTGCTGATAAGACAGTAACTAATGTGCTGATGCACATTTCCAGGAATCAAAGCTCCTCCCCAGCTGAGGCCAGTGCTGTGGTGTTCATGGAGGCAGGTGCCAGAACCCAGTGCCTGAAAGATCTTCCCCTCAGAAAAGCAGCCAAGTCATTCTTCCGGGGGCTCCACACTCCTCTGCCTCCCACCACTGGCAGGCAGGATCCTATAGCCAGGCGCTGGTTGCTTTTGCAGCCATCAGTCAAACATCCTCTGCCCTGGTTCCCTGCTCAGCTGTGGGAGAAAGGCCCTCCCTGACGTTTCCACATTCCCAGTTTGGAGAAAAGCTCAATAAGCCCTCAGTGCCACCCCCAGTTCAGGCAGGCTCTGCCCCCACTCCCACTTAGGGCCTCTGAAACAGCTGATCTTCACAGAGGATGTGCTGTGATGACTTACTGTATCTCCTTCTAGCTACGCCTCTCAGCAACCTTGTATTTTGTATCATTAGCTTCACGTTGTTACCTTACTTTGTAATGAGGATGCTAAATCACGGAAAGGTTGTACTGTGCATCTGAAATGACCCAGCTGAGATTTGAGTCCAGGCCTTGGAGCTGTAGGAGCACTCACACTTTCCAGGAAATCCCTAAACATTTTGGTCTCAAGATCTGTTTATAGTCTTAAAAACTATGGGGATTTTGTTTCTCTGAGTTCTATCAGTTACCATATAGTCACCAAATTAAAACTTAAAATCTTAAAGCTTGATAATGCATATCCACATGTTCCCCTTGTCATCAGAGCACCATGGCACCTTCAGGATGCAGAAAATGACACTGACCCTATGCTCAAGAGAGAACAGGAATAAAGAAAGCAAAAGACATCTTAGCATTTTCACAAACATAACTTTGACCTCAAGATCCCGCAAGGCAGTCTTGGATGCTAAGGTCCCCAGATAACACTGAAAACTTTTGCACTACACTGCCTCATTATTTTCTGAGAACACATGCCTTAAAATCACTGTCTCTGTCATACTATATTAGTCCTGGGTATTAATCCAGGTTGTAAATATTGAGTTCCAACTATGAATCAGTGTTAGGCTCTGGGATACAGAGGTGATCATCAAATATATCCCTGTCCTTTTAAAGTTTCCAGTCAAGTGGTCAAGACACATGGAGCAAGTCATCAAAATTATTAGAAAAGGAGACACAATGGAGCCATAACTTAGGGACGTAACTAAGCTTGAGGGCTTAGGAAGAACTTTCCTTGAGAATGGTGGTGTCTCACTGAGTACTCTGTAACACAACTGTGCTCTGTAGAAACTGTTCAGTTTTGTTCGACTGTGAGTTTCTGCTCCTTCAGTGCAGTCTCCTCTCTTCCAGCTTCTTATATACTCAAAACTACTTCAAATTTATTCTTTCACTCCCAAATCTTATCTTCAGCTAGTTAATGGCAGAAAATGGTGGTGAGGGAGAGAGAAGGAACATGGGGAAGTGAAAAAAAATGGATTTAAGTCTGGTTGCTAGTCACTCTACTTCCTGTCCACAGGATCTTCATCAAGCTGTTATTCTGGATTTTTAGGCCCTCAGCTATACTGGTAAAGAATATAACCCTCTTCCTATGATTAGAGAGATAATCAAGTGAAGTAAGGTGTGAAACTGCTCTGTGAATGTAGAGTATGAGAAGAAATTACAGATGCAAAGCACAATGCATGTATAGCAGCAACAAGAACACATTTAATTAGGACCTGACAGGGAGCTACATTGGATGATGCTGTTTTATCCATATCATTCTCAGCTTCATGTGAAACTCCATGTTTAAATACAGGCTTCTTCAAAGAAAGTCTATAATTCAAAGTACATATATTTGAAGGATGCATAGTGGTTTGAGTCTTTCTTCTGAATGCAGAAATACAAATGGAAAAGACCAGCTATAATTCCTCAATACAAAAGCCTTGGTGATTCAGAGCTTGCCTTTGCTCATCTTGTTTATTACTTAAAAATGCCCCTTCTTGCAAGATCTGAGGTATTGGGAGAGGGCTCATCAAGCTAGGCACCAGGAACCCTGCTGATGCACTGTGAGCTCCTGATCAGGAAGCTACTTTTGTTCAGGCTGCATCCTTCACATCTGCGAAATGGCCAGACAGGCAGTAGAGACTAACTACACTGGCATTTATCAAAGGAAGGGACACAACACAGTGCAAGACCCTAGGGAGAAGACCTCGGGGATCACAGGCTTAAAGGAAAACCGCTTAGTAAAGAGAGTCATCACTGGGGGCCGGAGGGTTAGCTCAGTGGTTCCGGTGCCTGCCTCGCAAGCGCAAGGTCCTAAGTTCGATCCCCGGTAACCACATATAATGCTGGGCGTGGAGACACGCCCACCAATAATCAACACCGCATACCACAATGCCGGACGTGGTGGTTCACGCCTATAATCCCAGCACTCGGGAGGCAGAGACAGGAGGATTGCTGAGTTCGCGGCGGCTTGCCTGGGCACCATAGTGAGCTCAGGGCCAGCCTGAACTACAAAGCGAGACCCTGTCTCAAAAAAAGAGAGTCATCACTTGCCACTCTCCTCTTATCCTGTGGATCCTATGTCAAGGAGGAACTCTCAGTGATACTACCCTGTATCATCTGTAACAACAGCTCTATAACGCATGCTCTTTCCCTCATAGCTAGAAACATACGTCAGTACCAAGCTTCAGCAGGCAAGAATGTTCAGCTAAGACTCATGACGTTATTTTGTGTGTGTACATTGACTGAATCCTACTTTGATGATTAACCCTGTTTTTTTTTAATTTCTTGTAGTGATGTAAAATTTCTTTTGTAAATAAATTTCATTTTAGAAAGTGAATTATTTTTAAAACAAAAACAACAGATATTATAGGAAACACACAGTACGGCAGTATTTGTAATTGGGCCAGTCAAGTCTGGAAAGTCTGTATGCTGATCTCTGGGGTTGCTGCCCTTGCTTCTGAAGACCTTGATAGTCACAGCCCCCATTTAGAGACAGTAACCAGTCCCATCAAAAGAGAGTCGTAACATCCTTTATTGTCTGGACCCCTTGAGTGCTGATACTACATCGAACAGATGCTGAGTAGAGGCAGAGAAGTCCATGGTTCTCCAGCCACAGACCCCTGGGCAGCAGGTGCACTAAGAATAATCCTTCTTCCAGCAATAATCCTACTTCCATGGTTTTGCCCATAGTTAGCTGTATTTAGGAAAAAATTAACATAATCATAATTGCTGGTGATGGATGGGTATGTGTCATAGCTTGTGTCTAGCTGTCCCTTGCCAAAGCCTCATGCAATTATAGCTGGGGTTTTTTCAGGGGTGGCTTGATCTAGAATGTATGACACTGGGATCAATTCATGGGTGCAAAACTAGGCCAAAGGGCACAAGGATTAAGGGTGCGACTGTTACCCACCATAAGTGGCCTGGACAAGATACAAGGGATAGAAAGAGCTGTGGTCAACCCTTGATTGCTTTGCTTGCCATGAACAGTTCTCCTCTGCAATTCCTGTCTTCCATGCCACTCTGCCTTGCAAACAGCAGACAATGGACTGAAACTTCTACAAATTGTAAACCAAATAAACGTTTCCTCTCTTAACTTTGGACAGCAGGTATTCTGTCTCATCAACAAGAAAAGTAACTAAGTCAGAATTTAAGATCCTTCCCTTTTTTTTTTTTGAGACAGGGTCTTACTTTGTAGTTAAGACCCTTCTTTAAGTAGGAACTCAGAAATCTTCACCACATAACCTCCAAGTGAAGTATTATTTCTGACTTCCACTTACAGGTGAAGATATCAAGTCTCAGCCAACCCAAGTGGTTAAGCATTTGTGTGTACCTATATATGATTTTAAGATAAATTTCTAAAATTATGGCTGCTGTGTAAACTGTATATACATTTTAAGGCTCTTAACATATTGACAACTCTTGCCAAAATGCTCTTCAGAACTATTGCACCAAATACTATGATCCCAGTGTGAATGAACAGGTCCATTCTCTTATGCTTTCCCTAATTCTGAGTATCTTCATTAAGTTTTTTGAAAGTTTAAATGGGGCTCCATTCCATCTCCCTATGGATCTGAGGTCTCCATTGGTCTGCAGTGCTTGTGACCGAGGTTACTTAGGAGCCCGATGTGTATGCGATCTGGACACCTCCTAGGAGAGATGAGCCTACCTACCACTGCCACTGAATGCACTGGGGCCAGAAAAGGAAGACTCTGGGTTCATAATCCACTATGAAAAACCATTCCATTAAAACAAAGAGGAACAGGGGGTAGAATAGTAACTAATTTTTAGTTATTTTTTCTCCTAGTTTTCAATTCTGCCTCCTTAGGAATCACCCACTATTATCTTGGGGTTGTGAGCTGACCTTTCTCCAATGACCTCCTCTGTAAAAGGTCTTAATAACACTCACCACAGGGTGAAGTTGATCCACTTACTACAGAGCCAGTACATGAGAGCCCAACAAATGGTTGCTCCTTCACTGTTCTTCTCTGAGGAAACAAGGCCTAACAGAACAGAAGTCCTGAAGGTTACAAGGAACCCTAAAGATGGGAGAGTGGGAGCCACAGGAGGCCTGCATCTTTTCCAGCCCTCCAAGCTCTGTAGCCCCAACAAGGCTGGTAGATACAGAAAAAGCAGCAAGGAACACAGTATCCCTCACTCTGGCTTCCCCCTGGAAAGGCTCTGGTCTTTCTCCCCATGTGAAATGTCTCCTGCTCTTCTAACCTTTGTGGACTGGTATACCTAGAGAGATAGAGTAGACACTCGAGACAGAAGATGGTTTGATAACTAAAATGGGTCCCACATAAGTCCCACCCATAGTAGAAAAAGGACAAAGAAGGGCCGGAGGGTTAGCTCAGTGGTTCCGGTGCCTGCCTCGCAAGCGCAAGGTCCTGAGTTCGATCCCCAGTAACCACATATAATGCTGTCTCCACGCCCACCAACAATCAACCCCGCATACCACTATGCCGGACATGGTAGCTCACGCCTATAATCCCAGCACTCAGGAGGCAGAGACAGGAGGATTGCTGAGTTTGCAGCGGCTTGCCTGGGCACCATAGTGAGCTCAGGGCCAGCCTGAACTACAAAGTGAGACCCTGTCTCAAAAAAAAAAAAAAAAGGACAAGGGAAAGAGGTAGAAGAAAGGGGGAGGGCTCTGGATTCCAGCTTTTCTTCTAGATACCTAAATCACAACCTCTCTCACCTCAAGAAAGTCAGGGTATGATCCCCAGCCTGAGGTACCTCATCTCTAAAATTGCTATAATGATGATTTGTACCTCAAAACGTCACTGGAATGATTAAGGTATTAGAAAGTTATGTAAAGCACAACACTGGGCACCCTGCACTTAGAAAACACTCAGAAGTCACTGTTACTACTCTTATTATCATCTTAAGGATTGGCATAGAGCCTCTGGGGAGTTTAGGCTTTTCTGTGGTTCTTTGAAATGCCTCTGTGGAAGAATCTTGCATGGCAATTCAAACTGAGTTAATGTTGCCAAACATCCAGGCTGGGAATGAAGTCAGTGCTGCTCACTGGACCACCCCGAGCCTAGGTTTCCTCCTCTGTAGCCCAGGATGCTCTGGACACTGAAGAGTTATGGGGCAGATTCCATAAAACAGGGAGTGGAAAATGGCCAGCACAGAGAGCCTGGCACAGAGAAGAGACTGCAGAAGTGGGAGTTCCCTTTGTCTTCCTGATCTCTTCCTGGCAAAGTGCAGAAATGGAGGTTAAGGACCCCCTGGGGTTTCTCTGGCCACCTGACCAGAGGGCTGGGTGGAGAGCAGGAAGGGGATGATGCAGTGTGGAATAGTCCAGCCCCTTTTCCCCTCTGACACCAGCAATTTTCAAACAAATCCCTTATTTGCCAAGCAGTTCTCCCACCCAATAGGCCCAGTTTGGCCTTTCCCAGAACAATGGCAGGATACAGGCCTATGCTGACATGCAGGCCTGTGAGGCTATATTGGGCTACGCAGCTTGTCCAGGGTACACGATGGGCCAGCAATCTCCACACTGAATGCAGGAACCTCTGTGTAGCCTGGAAATTTTCATCCACTGCCTTGCCAGGGAGATCCAAAAGGTAAGAATGAGGAGTGTGGGGTTCCCTGGAGATGCAGCAGAAAGGAGAGGAGGCCCGGGACTCCTGTATCATTGACTTGAGGGGCTTCAAACTAGGAGCACAAACTAGTATTTGGCTTCTGGTGTCCATGAGCAGATCGCTGCCAGATGATATAAGAAGCTGTCATTTTTTTAAAGGGCCTGATTTTAAGGATAGCCAAATCTCATTATTTGTGAATTTGGTATTTATAAGTTCATTTATTTGCTTAAAGCGTTTAGTAATCCCAGTCTCAACACCATCATGTTCATTCGCAGATCAGCACAAAGCCACCAAAGAGTCGAGATGATGAGGACACAGTCCCAGTTGGCTCAACAACCATGAACTATTTTACTGTTGCAGCTCTCATGATGCAAAACAAGTTAACTTTGGGGGGGAGGGAGTATTTAGTGCTACTTTTTCACATTTTTTGTATATTTTGTTGGTTACTTTTTGTTTAAAGTGGCTCAAACACAAGATGAATGTGACATGCTTTACAGAGGAGATGCATGTGTTAGGTGACATGTCTTTTGTTAATAAATGAACAGTTACATTAAAAAGGAGTCTTGAATCAAAAGACATAAACCAAAAGTAAATATCAATCAGTTGACAAAATTGTGACTTTTAGGAACATTAAGCCATACCACTTGTATTAACAGTGGCTTAGCATTCTACCATCTAGTGTTCACAGCAAGTTTATAGAATGTAACTGTGTCAAAAATAATAATTGCCTGGCCGGGCGTGGTGGCTCATGCCTGTAATCCCAGCACTCAGGAGGCAGAGGCAGGAGGATTGCTGAGTTCAAGGCTTGCCTGGGCTACATAGTGAGCTCAGAGCCAGCCTGAACTACAAAGCGAGACCCTGTCTCAAAAAATAATAATAATAATTGCCTGTATTATTTTAATTGAATTCTTGGTCGGTACAATTTATATACATCCCACAATCACACATAACATTGGGGAATTTGTACCAATATATGACGCAGTCAATTCTCATTTTTACCCATATCCCCACCCACCCATACCTCCCCACCCCCTATATACATGCTCTTTTATTTTCTTTCAGAATCATATTTATTCCTTCCCCTCATTACATCCCCACACCAAATTTCCTTTGGAAATTTCCCATTCTACAAAGACTGTCATACTTTCTAGATCTCATTTGCAGCTACAGGTGCTCATATCAATGAGAAGATCTGGTTTTGCCTATGTGTGATCCACTGATTTCACTCATTAGCGTGTCCTCCAGTTGTATCCATTTGCACATAAATGAATCAATCTTGTCATACTTTATGGCAGAATAGTACTCCATTTTATTTTTAAAAAAACACATCTTCTTTATCCAGTCTCCAGTTGATGGGCATTTGGGTTGTTTCCAAGATTGGGCTATCACAAACTGAGCTGCTATGAACAAGGGTGTACATCTGTCTTTCCAATGTGATTTTTTAAAATTCTTTTGGGTATATTCCTAGCAGGGGGATAGCTATTGCCTGTATTTATTATTTTACACAATTGTCCCAATAGCCACAGAAATAAACATCATTATTTCAACTGTGTAGATATGAACATTGAGGCAGAAAGAAATTTCTTTCTTTTCTTTTTTTTTTTTTTTTTTTTTTTTGAGACAGGGTCTCACTTTGTAGTTCAGACTGGCCCTGAGCTCACTATGTAGCCCAGGCAAGCCTCGAACTCAGCAATCCCGAGTGCTGGGATGACAGGCATGAGCCACCACGCCTGGCAGAAATTTATTTCTTAGGGTCACTCTGTTCAAAAGTGGCTGAGCTGGGATTAAGGCTATTCTACTTCCTTCCCACTATGCTGGGCTGCTGCGTGGGCCCCACTTCCCAGTGGGCAGGTGTAGTCCTCACATTCACAAGAACATGATGTGTGAGCCAGACCAGCCTGCTAAGATTTAGTTCTGTCCTCACTTTTTAGGGGAACTGAAGTCTAAAGAGGCCAAGTCTTGGGCCCAAAGGCATAGGGCATTGATCAGAGGCCCACAGAATCATCAGTATTATTTCTCCTCACCAGGCTCTCTCTACAAAGTATCTTTGGCTTCTAAACTCTCATTTGGAAAGATTCTCATACTTTTCTTTCAAGAAAACATTGATTTTTTTAAAAGAAAGTGATATTCCTTGAATGCAAGTCATTTCATTATTTATTCTTACAAATCAGAGAAACAGTGTATTTTTATAAAACTGTCCTCGTTGAAGCCCCATGCAGAAACCACAGCATTAGCCTCTGCCTACCAAAGGCTTCTTAATGCAATGTGAATAATGTCACTTTCTCTTCTTTTTCTGGTTGTGACAATAGACTTGTCCAAATGTAGGGCAAGACCAAAGGATAAAAAGCCAGTGCCCTGGGGAGGCATCCCATCTCCCCCATCTCAGCTGGGACAGCCCTCAGTCTCACTCCACATCATCAACCAGGATTCTCCAAGGAACTCAACTTGAACTGTCTTGAAATTATTTCCTTCCCTTCCCTGACTCAGATCTCCTTCCCACCCACATCCATTAGGACCTCCTCCCAAATAAATTATCTGCACTAAAACAACAGTTTTCCTTTCCAATAGACATTTCTGCAACGTAGAAGATGGGAAGAGGCAAAGGTGGAAACACAGTTCTGTGGGCCTCCCTGGGTGTCACTGTGTCTTCCTCATGAGCTGTTGCCTCTGTGAGAGCAAGGACTGACTGGAGGCATATGAGCAGTTTGGAACAAGGGTGAAGAACTTACCAGCAGAGAGTGAGAAACATGAGGCAATGGCTGTGCTCTCTTTCACACAGTAGGTGCTCTAAAACAACCTGGAGCAAAGGACCAAAAATGAAGAAAAATCTTTTTGCAGACCTGTCATGTTCCAGTCACCCTCTTAACTGACATTAATGACTCACAGACATTCCTCTTGATATAGCTAACTGATTATCCCCACATTAGAGATGAGGAAACTTTGAGTCTAGGGAAGGTAAATATAGGCAGGCTGCATAGTGTCTCTGGCCCGACTCTGAACCCTCATTCTTCTCTTAATTTGTCTGCCTCTGTAGCTTTCAGAGACTTTCTCTCCAGTGCCAACATACCAGGGAAGCTGTCACAACACCAACAGCACTGACTTTGGGGTTCTACCCTGTGGGCAGCTTCAGATGCTACCAGTTGGTAAAGCAAGCCTGGCCACAGCTTCATAATCCTTAACATGGACAAGATTCTCCTGGAAGCAGATTCCTGCACTGCTTCCCTAGGGGTTTGTATGAGAGCTCTATATTGCTTAGTAACACCCTGCCACAAAACTGGAAGTTTAAGGCAATACACATTTATCTCACCCTTACTAGAAGCTCAGGTATGACTTGGTTGTGCTCTGGTTCTCACAGGGCTGTGACCAAGATGTCAGGCACCCTGCGTCCTCATCCAGAGAACCAACTGGAGAACAATGTGCCTCTAAATGCTCCCAGACTGTGGCAGATTCCCTTCCTTACAGATGTTTGGCTGAGCACCCTGGCTTGCACTGGCTGTTTGCAGGAAGCCACCTACAGTTCTCTGCTACATACCCCTCTCCACAGACAGCTCAAGAAACATGGCAGCTAGCTTTTTCAAAGCTAGCAGAGGGGCAAGGATTTAGCTCAGTGGCATTGCACCTGCCATGCAGGGTCATAAATTCAATCCCTGATACCACAAAATGAATGAATGAATGATTAAATGAATGAATGAATGAAATAAAGGCTGAGTTCTTGCTAAAAAACGAGAAAAAGGAGAGAAGAGGAAGAAGAAAAGGCCATCAGGAGACTCTTACTCCACTCCAACACAGAGTCATTATAATGCAACGTAACCATAGGGATGAGTGACATCCCATCAACTTTGATCTGTGATAGGCAGATGTGCTATTTTTAGGGCTACCATCATCACTGGTAATTTATTTGTATCATAATTATTGTAAACTTGATATCCTGAACTCTATTATTAAGATCCCATTTAGCTTTCACATGAAAATCTTGCTTAACTTCCAATATGTGTGAAATAAAATCCAAGTTTCCTAGCCTGGCACTCATGCCCCTGTAATCTTCCTGCCTTATCATTTTCCTGACTGTTTCCCAGTCATGTCAAACCTTATCACTCTTTTAGCACATGCAGCCCCTCTACTGTGCATTTGCTTTCTGCCTTTTGCTTTCTACTCAATCAAGTTCACCTACATATCTTTATAAACCCCTTAGATGGATGACTTTGGCCCTCTCAGAGCTGGCTTGGTGTCTCCCCACTCTGGGCTCTAAAACTTCAGGCATGTGCTTCTTTACATTATGGGCCACACCATATTGTATAATTCAGTCAAGCAGTGAGTTTCAATCCATATCCAAATCCCAGGACTTGGCATAAATTAGGTCTACATAGATCATACTAAATTAATATATGATCAATATTATTAACAGCAACTTTTTCGTTTAGGGTCCATTAAGATTTGCAAAGTATTTTGAACTAATATGGGCAAGTCTGGAGTGAACACACTGAGGCAGAGAGAGAACCAGCTGAATGACCCTGGCAGGCCTGGAGCAGTTCAGAATCCCATCTTATAGGCTCCGGAAAGAAGCCAGTGCTTTGCGAAGAGCCCCTGGCTCAGCACTTCCCGTATTTGCCATTGCTATTTTTGGTGGTCCTCTTCCTCAAAGCCTGCTTCCATATTTTCGTGTCTTTGAATGTTGTAGCCAAACCACTGCTGTACTTCTGAAAGCAGAACCAAGACACACCACCAGCCTCTGCTCCTTACTGACTTCCTGCTCTTTGGGCTCTGATCTTGGCCCCTTCATCCTTTCTCTCTTCAACGCCTATCCATGTTTTGCACAGGGTCCTGCATGCTCTGCTTCCCCAGACCCCAAATCCCCATCTGACTCTTTCTGCAGCCAGACTCCCCAAGACCCCTGCTTCTTACATAGGAGCCTCTCCTCGTCCCTGTCCTCGTTAAACCACTTCCCCACAAGACTTCTTGGTGTCCCTCCTCCCTTCATTCTGGGGGAAGCCTGTTCCAAAAGCAGCGATGACTTTCTTGGGTTAAAGGCCAGAATTAAAAATAAGCAAGAGTTGCCATTTCTGTCTCAAAGCTCCCCAGGCAGGAAGAGCCACAAAGGCTGGATGTCCTGACCAAGCAAAGGGGCTGCTCAAAGCAACTGTGCCAGCCAGGTCCCCAGGAAAGCTGGGGGAAGAGCAAGGCCCACTCAAAGATTCAAGAATGAGCTTCACTTTCTTATGAAATTTAAGAGATTCAAGTGTGCCCATTTTAGAGATGACTGCTTTCCATTTTGAGCTGAATTGAAATCTACATATGAGATTCCCAGAAGCAGGACTGAGTAAAAGAAAGGTACACAGGTTTGGATTCAAATCCAGATACATGTAAAACCAGCAGAAGACAAGTTTCTCCTGCAAAACCAGAAGGATAACACCCTCTTCTTGGCCTGGCTGTGAGAATGAAATAATATGTAAAGTAGCCAACACAGCATATAATTCATAGACATCTTGCCAAGCAAAGCCAATTACCTTTTTCTTGAAAACTGTTGCTGCTGCCTTCCTTCCCAGGGGCTGTAAGGCCCCTGTGCTGCCCTACCTGGAATCCTTTAGTGCCTGCAGGCCTCTGCTGTCACAGGCCTCATGGCAGGCCTGCCGCCAGTCCAGCTGGGGTGGTGGCAAGTGGCCCAGAGCCAGCGTCCTCGGCAACTTCAGGAGCTGCTGAGAAGTGAGGACTTTGATGTTATGCCAAAGAAAGACATATTGCAATTATCTAAGTTATTCAGAGTCCCCATGAAGATTCTAGAGCACAGCTTGCTTATAGAGAATTTCAAATTGCCTGCCCACCAAGCCTCCCAGCATGCACGCGCGCACGCGCACACACACACACACACACACACACACACACACATTTCCAGTTCCCCTTTTACCCTATCTCACACCTCAGTACTGTTTTATATTCTTGTGAATGCTTAGAATTCTCTTTCTCCCTTTCTGTCACCATCCACATAAGTCCCCATCTTGTCTCAAAATTCAATGAGGTTCCTGATGGCTCCTCCCCAGTGCTTTTTATATGCGCATTTATGATCCTATAATCACCCATTTATGTGCCTGAGTTCCCCAGGAGGACTTCTGGAGAGAACAGAGCCCTTCACACAGATGTCAGCCAGACTTTGTCTCCTCGTCTAGAGTCCACAATGACACTCAGGACCTTTCGCTTGCCAGGCTTGAGCTACCTCACCAAGCTAAGTCCTCAAACCAAGACTTTTTCTTACAGCACAAAATAGCACTTAAAACAAGATTCTTTTGCTGTCTTTTTCTTTTTTGTTTTTGCTTTGTCTTGTTTTGTTGGTTTCTCACAATGTAGCCCAAGTGTCCTCGAACTTGCAATCCTCCTGCCTCAGCCCCAACTGCTAGAATTACAGCTATATCCCACTCTACTGTGCCCAGCTGTCTTATCCTGACTTTGAGATACATAAGTTGAAGAGTAAATAAGATAAATTAACAAGCACCCTCAAAAGCCCAGTTGCTTGAAATCACAAAAGTTTCTTACTCAGACATGAGGACTTCATAGGTCCTAAACATACCCCAGGACAACTAGCCTCTGTGGGATACTTAGGATGTCACCCTCACATCAACATGAGCTTCCTGGTGAGAGATCCCTGAGGCAGATGGATGCCAGAGGTACCATCAACTGTCACAAGCCCCACCTGCAGTCCAGGTCTATCAACTTTGTCTGTTTATCCTCCTGGACTGTAAACTCCTCTGAAAAGAGAACCATGCCTCTTCATTATTCCATGGCTGCTTCAGGAGACATTTAATAAATATTTGTCTCATAAATGAATAAAAATAAATATACAGAATATTTATCATTTATTTACTCCTCAGCTAGGACTGTACATTGTACCCATGATAACCTGTACTGGGCTCTGAACAGGATGATGGAGACATGACTAGAAAAAGACTTGACCTTGACCCTTGGTAAACTCACACTCTAAGGGAAGAAGCCAATGTACAAAGAAAAAGTAATTCAGTCTAACATAAGATCATTGAAATCCATGAAACTTGCTATAGGAGCAAGTTAATGGAAACTAACTTCCAAAATATTTACCTTCCAGAAAATTCTTGAAGCATTCCATAAGGAAGTAAGTTGGCTCTTAAAAGACAGATTTTGCTAAGTCAAAGGACGGAAGGCTGAAACAAGGCCCATAGCAGGTATGAAAACATGATGCTAGAACAAATCAGGCATGTTCGAGGAAGGGAGAGCTTTGTTCTGGGTGCTGACTGGTGGACAACTGTGTGGGGTTTAATGAGAGTGCAGATGGAAAGACAAGAAAAGCTCAATTACAGAGGCCCAGGGATGCTAGCCTAAGACGTTTGAGTGTGTTCCATAGGCAGGAGAACTTGTGTAGCTTCTGCACGAGGGCATTGAAACAATCAAATATTAAAAACTATACAGTGCACTGGCTGCAGAAGAAGAGCACCTGGAGCCATAGGGCCAGTTAGAGAACATTTTTGGTAGCTGGAGCTTTACCATCTCTCAAGAAGAACTTTATTTATTAAAAAAGCAAAACATAAGACTTCTTCTAGTTGAGTCAGGTTGAGAAGGCTAGGGCTTGATCATTATCCTCTTCGTCAGAAACCCACTACAAGAACACTGCAAAAACTTAGGATGCGCTGGCCTATGACTAAATCTGTAAACTTCTTCTGGCTTGCTTCATTTCCTTTATACTTTATGGGTCAGACAAGTTTTGTAGGGAAACAAACCAATAGTATCTACCTGGTCATCTTTCTTAGATCTGTATGTCTACTCATCCATTTATTATTTATTTGTGTGTGTGTGTGTGTGTGTGTGTGTGTGTGTGTGTGTGAGAGAGAGAGAGAGAGAAAGAGAGAGAGAGACAGAGACAGAGACAGAGACAGAGAAAGAGAGAGAGACAGAGACAGAGACACAGAAAGACAGAGAGAGATACAGTGTATGTGAATTGGTTCATGACACTATGGGGCACCAGGTCTAAAATTCATAGGACAGGTCAGCAGTCTGGAAACATGGAGTTAACATGGCAGTCTTGATCAAGAATTTGTCTTCTCCAAGAAACCTATTTTTGTTTTTAGAAGTCTAACTGATTAGATGAAGTTCATCAATCACTTAAAATCTTTTTATTATTATTATTATTATTATTTATTTTTTGTGGTACCAGAGATCAAACTCGGGCCCTTATGCTTATAAGATAGATGCAATCCCACCTGAGCTAAATCCCTGGCCCAATCTACTTAAAATCAACTATAAATGGCTAACCACATCCACAAAATAGCAATACATAGATCCGTATTTGCTTAAATAAATGGGTACTATAGCCATGCTAAGTAGACAAAAAAATAAATAACCATCACACTAAGTTTTGGCAGTTTTCAAAATCTGTGATTCCTCAGGATCTGGGGTGATTCTACCACAGAAGCCAGTATTTTTTTTTCCATTGCCACAAGTTTACTACTCTATCCAGATCAATCACATTCCTGTTTTTTTCCTTGTAATTTTGAATTCACTTGTGCCGGAAATCTTGTCCCATCAATTAGAAAACACAAACCTGTGAGTCATGCGGGTCTGGCAGAGTGAATTTTCAAGTCCCCTGAACAGAATTTTATGATTCAGCCATTCAATTCTCCTAAAATAAATCCAATCACCATGCTCTACCTCACCTACTCCCAAACACCCCACGACCTAGAGATGACTCAGCACCCAGGAATGAAGAAAGTAGAATCCCAATCACTTCCTCTATCATATTTTCAGGGCGCCTGACTTACAGAACAGAAACTCTCTGGATGCTGAACCTAGCAGCCTTCTCTTTAAACATGAATGAACAGTTGTGGCTTTTCCCTTTCATGGAAAGAGCCCCCTGGGGTCAAGGGAATTCAGTTTACCCGCATGTCTACAATATCATATTAGTGGATAACCCCGCTATTTCTGAGGTGCTAAAACTGGATACAATTCTCAAACACAAAATATAAAAGATAGTGAAAGTCCCAAGGAGACTAGAGATCAACCATCAATCATTAATGATAAGAATATAAATTGATGCAAAGACTTTGAAAACCTGTGTGGCAAGATATGCAAAGGATGAAAATATTGGATTCTCCAGAAGTTATTCTACTGATTATACATTCTACAGAAATGCACACACTAACATGTTCACAGCAGTGCTAATTATAATAGTCAAAAGTTGAAAACAACTCAGAAGTCTATTAATAGTAGAGTGGATAAATAAACACTCACACATTAGCACACAATGATGAGAATGATAATCTGCAGCTCCACATAATGTCAGGGAAAAATATCAGATATAATATGGATCCAAAGAAGCTAAACTCACACGAAGAGACATAGTATATGAGCCTATTGACAGAAACTTAAAAAAACAGGCAGAACTAATTGATAGTATCTCAAGTCAGAGAATGATTACTATTGAGGGGTATCTGTCATAAATGTTTAGCTTTGCTAATAAGATGGCCGAAAACTTAGGGACTTAAAATAACACCCATTTCATTACATTTCACTATTTTGTGGGTCAGGAGTTCATGCAGGCTAAGCTAAGCAATTCTTTTGCTTCATGTGGTTTTGATGGTTTTGACTGAGGCTACTCAATGGCCTTCCGTTGGCAGATGGGCTTGTCTACAGGGTCCAAGAAAGCTCTCCTAACAAGTTCTGGTTCTGGAAGTGATCCCTGGAAGCCCAGGCTCCACTGAACTGTGGACAGAAGTTCCTGATGTGGCCTCGCCGAAATGGCAGTCTCAAGGTGTTTGGACTCAGAAGTACTTCCAGAGAGTCATGGAGAAGCTCTAAGTCTTCCTATGACATACTCTGAGCATCATTTCCAATTTACTTGATGTTCAAAAAAAGCACTAAAGCCAGTCCAGGTGAACAGGGAAGAGAAGAGATTCCATCTCTCTAGAGAAAGAGTGTGTGTGTGTACAGGAAACAAAGGAACTGGTGGCAGTCATCTTGGAGATAAGCTAGGTTCTGCTTCCTGACTTGGGTATTGATTACAGAGCTCTCTTCAGTTTTGGAAAATTCTCTAAGCCATGTACCTATACATGTTCTTTTCTCTATATACATCACTTTAGTGATTTAAATTTAAGAAGAAATACCAAGCAGAATGACCCTAGAATGGGCTGGTCTCATTTGGGCTTCCAGATAGACACTCTGCCAGCCCATTACCAGCTCTGTGACCTTACCTTGCATAAGCAGAAGCTCTCAGATCTCCTTTCCCTGCGGGGACCTCAGTTTCAATAAAGAAGGAAAGCCACACGTGCTTCCCTGGATCGCCATGGAGAGGCATGGGACAACCTGAGGAAAACCTCTGCCAGGTGCTCAGTAAATGGGTTTCACTTCCTCTCCATCGGATCACTTCTTCAAATCCCTGACTCCTCCGCTGCCAAGGAATTTAGCAGCTAAGACTGCACAGGGCTCTTGTCAGGACTCACAGAGGGCCTGCTTGCCTACATGCCATGGTCCTCGCTTTACGAAAGAGACAGGGTTACATTTTTCAGCACCTGCCCTTCAGGGAGCATTTAGGTCGGAAGCTGATGAAAACACTCTGCAGGTTCCAGACCAAAGTCCCCAAGCACAGTGACAAGTGAATCACCTCAGCAAATGCTTAGTCACTTAAGGTACTTTCCACATAGACACATGGAGATGGTTACCAGAGAAACGTCTGCTGGCCAAGATCACATAGCAGCTCAGAGAAAATGTTGTTTTAACCTTTACTTTGCAGGGGGGAAAGCATTACTTTCCCTTTTCCTTTCCTTTTCTTTTTTGGAGAGAGATCCACTGGCGAAAGAGTCAAGTGGTTGTTTTTGTTTACCCTGGAGGAAGTTTCCAGATAGCTCTGACTCCTGAGCCTTGTGTATGAGGCAGGCCCTTGGAGTCTTAAGCACTTAATGTCTAAGTGTGTAAACACCCCCCTAAGAGGAGAATGTCACATCTCTGCCAGATCGCAGAGGTTCCCATCATGCTCTCCGGCCCACCACAAAATCCTCCCAGCTTTTAGAACTCACAAAGAACCAAGGCTCAAACCCCTCACCCCACGGTACTGTGTCTAGGCTGGAGCACATTCCAGCTCCCAGGGCCCCATGCTTCTCACTGACAGTGGTGAAGATTCACAATGCTAACCCAAAGGCGGGATGAGAAGTAACTGGTGGGATGCATAGAATTACCTCAAGGAAGGCTTTGCATTCACGTAGAAGTTGATTAGTTAAAATAAGTTGACCTCTTCTCTCTCTGCTGATTTTTCATCATTTCTCTTGCTCCCATTCTCTTTTTAAATTCTTTTTCCTTCTTTTTCCCCTCTACCTTAAATTTAGTCAGCTGTCACTCTCCCTTCTGCTTTCTACTGTCGGCTTCCCACCTCACACACTATTTTTTTCCTTGTTTCAAGCCTTAAAACCCCTCTGCACTCACAGCCATCTCTCTGGCTGGTATAACCTTGGCATAGAGCTACTGTAAGCCAGCCAGATTCTAGTTAAAAACACTGCAATTCTTGGCTAGACATTCTCGCCTTACGAATGAGGGTGATGTTTCAGGCACGGGAACTCTTCCCATCCATTTAGACCCTGGGGAAAAAAATAGCAACGCCTCAGTGTGTGGCCTTAGGTGGACAGCAAAACGGGGCCCTGCTATTGACAGAAATAAATCTGGTGTTTCTGAAAATTGTGAAACATGCGTAGTGAATGTGTCATCCCAGCAAAAATGAGTCAGTCTCTGGCTGTGTTTGCTTTCCAAATAGAAAGTGTGTTTCTGGCCAGCCTGCCGTTAGGAAGCTGGTGGTCAGTGAGCAGAAGGACGTGCAGAAGAGACATGCAAATCTATACATTGCAAGATTACTGGAAAACAAAGTTCTCCTGCCATGATTTTCCAAACAAGATTCCTTTTAGTTCCTTCCTTTTCTCTCAACCCTGATATCTGTGCAAGTGTTCCACCATTGCTTTAGCCTAAAATCCTAGAGCAGCCTACCAAAGTAGGGCAACAAAGTTGCATCAAGACAGCCTGGGCAGATAGGCTGCTATAATCTTTGGAGTAAGACAGGCTTTGGTTCAAGTCCCTGCTCACCTCCAACAAGGTCTGTGTGTATACTGTGTGCACATGACACTAGGCAAATGTCTAACTTCCCTGGAGACTTAGTATCACTTCAATCAAATGGGAGAAACCTTACCTCCACCCCTGTGAAGATCAAAGGTGCTCATGGTTTGTGTCCCCTTTCCTTTCCTAGGATGGTGCTCTGTTTTAAGTCTTGAATGTCTTCCAAAGGCTCATGTCTAGTGGTATTATTATACAGTGCAATCTTTAGGAGGTGAGGCCTAATGGAAGGAGGCTAGGTCATTGGGGGTGTATGTGCCTTTGAAGGGGATATTGGGAGCCCAACTTCCCTCTCCCTCTCCCTCTCCCTCTCCCTCTCCCTCTCTCTCCTGTCCCTCTTCCCTCCCCCACTTTCCGGCCACAATAAGGTGAACAGCTTCCTTTGCCACATACTCGCACCATGATTTCCTATCCCACCACACTCCCAAACTGATTGGGCCAACTAAGTGACTATAAATTGATATCCCTGAAACTGTAAGCCAAAATAAACCACTTCCTCCTTTTCTTCCTCCTCCTCCTTTCAGTTGACCATCTCAACTATGTTGACAGAGTGACAGAAAGCTGCTGATGAACACAGAGAAGTATCCTGAACTTGATGCCTCTTCAAACCCATTCTCAGCTCTTGCAGGGTTAACTCTTCTAGAGACTGTGAGCCACAGCAACAGCAGCTGTGTTAAAACAGCTTTGCCTCGGGCCGGAGGGTTAGCTCAGTGGTTCCGGTGCCTGCCTCGCAAGCACAAGGACCTGAGTTCGATCCCTGGTAACCACATATAAGGCTGGGCGTGGAGACACGCCCACCAACAATCAACACCGCATACCACAGTGCCGGACATGGTGGCTCACGCCTGTCATCCCAGCACTCAGGAGGCAGAGACATGAGGATTGCTGAG
>PVIC010018398.1:0-31589 GCA_004025085.1 Thryonomys swinderianus
GGGAGGGGGAGGGGGGAGGGGGAAAGAAAACCTCGTGTCAGGCAGTAAACTACTGTCTCTCACCTCCAAAGCCACCCTTCTAGTGTGTACTCCTCTCCCAACCTTTGTGCTTTGCTATGGGATCTGTATCAGCACTGATGAGTAGGGGGCGCCAAGAGGAAGAGGGTGGAGCTTGGTGACTACTTTCTATTTGCTATTTGTTTCTTTAAGGGTCACCCAGTAAGCTTCTTCACTCTGGAAGCAACAGCACCAGCTAAGTTTGCTTTGCAGTTCTTTGAATATGTGGAGGGTCAGCTTCATTTTGTCTTTTTAGAGAGACAGCGACAGTAGTCAAGCTGACACTGCATTATTTGAGGTCTGTGTTTCTCCTGTTTTCCTCTTCCTCTAAATTTTAATATGGTAAATTCTTCCCTTTGCTCCTCCAGCCCTATGGATGATAGCTTTTTTCTGGAGTTACTAGATATCTTAATGTTCTTTTATTCTTTCAGTTTCCTGGTTGAGACAATTCTTTATATTAACTTTTTTCTATGCAGATTTCTCCTGTGACTTACCTTAGCTGATGTAAGATCTTAGCTGAGCTCCTGCCCAGAACTATAATAAGGATTTTCAGACAATGCCAATAGAAGAGCCCTTGAGACATATGGTCTTTGTACAATATGGGGGGAAAAAAGGAACATTTTCATTTTTGTAGTCCCCCAGATGCACTAAGAAACAGGATCACACGAGTTCTGGCTCATACAATAGTTGCAGTTGAGATCCCCACTTCCTAGAGATGTTGGTTTGTGTCACCAGAAGTTGTATATGTCTATGGCAGGCAAGACTCTTCGGATAACTGGCTGAGTGCTAGGAACACAGAAAACAAGAGTCTGCTGAACCAGCTGGGAAGGACAGGCCTGGGATCTAAGAGGTAACACTGCAAAACACCACTGGGCTCTGTGGCCAGAGCATTTAGGAGAAGCAGTTGGTATTCCAGTACCTGCTGTAGGCCACGTCACCAGGGCACATGGGAAGCTGGGAAAGGTTTGGCCCACCTTCAGGAATTGGGCAAAGTTTTGAAAGGTGATTGGTATATGAATATAATAGCATCTAATTATTGATCACTTATATCTAAATATGCTATATGTATTATCATATTTAATCCTTGTTATGATCCCATTCATAAGTGAGGAAATAGTTCTGAAGAGGTTCAGGAATTAGCTTACTCCTGGAATCCTGCAGTTAGTAAATCTGGGGTGTGTGCTTTGGATCCTGGTCTATGTTTTGAGTTTAGAACTCCTAACCACAATTTTTGTTTTTTTCACTGTGCATATATTTTGATATTCAAAAAGTCAATAATATTCCAGGTGGGAGGAAGCCCATAAGTCTTTTTCTGGCTACATCTGTCTCCTTCCTACTATCTCTATCAGGCTCAAATTAACTCTTAAAAAGGTAATCTTAATTTAAAATAGTGATTGATGTCAATTTAATCTCTAGGCAGTCTGGATTTTTCTCCTTTGATTCAGGCTATATTTAATTCTTTTTTTTTTCTGCCACCAGGGAATGAACTCAGGACCTTGTGCTTAATAAGCAGGCACTAAATCCTCAGTTGCATTTACTTCTTTAGTAATCTGAATTACTCTTTTAAACAACAAATCACTTTTACTTTCTCCAATTGTTCTTTCCCTGTGCCTCCTGGCTGTACTCACTTCCATACTCAGCCATCCCTTAGTCCCCTCAGAAGTGGTCTCCCGGACCCCCACGCAGATAGCTCAATCTAAGGACTGGGTAGGGTTAGGTCTGTATGAAATGGCCCAATAGTTCTACATAACCAACCCACACACATTCTTTTGTGCTTTTAAAACCATCTCAAATCACTTAAATTATTAACTACATCAAATACAACATGAGTACTGTGGAAACAGATATTACACTGTATTACCTGATGCGTAGTGAAAAGAGAAAAGCTGTCTGTGTATGCTCCATGTCTAGAATCAGATGAGTTTCCATGGAAGCGTGTGGGCCACCGTGGGAAGAATAAAATCTTGGTGGCTGCCAAGAAGAGGAGGACAAAGCCACACTGAGGATGAAGCCAGGTGATTTCTGGTTGTGATGATTAGAATTCTGCATCCAGTTGAGTCTCAGACTCCCTCGTGGGTGGCAGGGAATGGAGCATAGCAAATTTAGCCTAGGTTCACTCTGGACTCACGTAGTGTCAAGCAAAGCAGTCTGACCAGTGAGCTATGAAACTATTAGAAATCTGTAGAAGGCCATGCATGTCTTACTATGAGTCCTAACAAAACCAGAACTACCAAAGTCTTACTTGGTTCAGGTGTGGGTTTTACTATGTACTTTTCTCTGTAACCAGATCATTTTGTATCTTGCTGAGGTTTAATCAGTGTTGAGTAATGCTGATTCTTACAAGCTTGTGTTCCCTCCCTGCTTATCATATATTTGAAAGCATTATTTCTACACCTGCAAAGGCAGATTGGTTTCTATTTACTGTTGCAAGCGACACTTTTTATTAAGATGTAACTGGTGTGGATATAAAATTATAGAAGGAATCTTCAGTTTTGACCTTCTTGACTTTGTTGCTAATAAGCTGTCAGGATAACACATTACCTTATACAGAACACCTTAAAATATTTAAGACTCCACTGGTCAGATTCCTTAACCAAAGGAAAGATAAATCTGTGTATAAATAGGTAGATTACCAATTTATATTGTCCGATTCTTGTTTATCAACCAGTGAAGTTCAAGGCCACTGTAATTTGACTTTTCTTGTCTGAAGGGTTAACTTGGATAAAGACTCTTAGCTCTTCTGTTTCTGACCTTGGAATGTCATTCAAACTATAGAGGCTCTCTAATGTAGCCTCAATAATTCAAAAGGACTTTAATCTTCCAAATTAACCAAATCCCTTCCACTGCCCTTGCCCAAGGCTCAGGGCAGACCTTTATCAGTTAATGAAATTCAATTGAAAAAAATTTTTAAGGTTTTTATCATTTATGTTTAATTTTAAATTCTCCCCTCTTTATTACAAGCATGCAAGCTATAGTAAAGAGCAGACTTACCTGAAAGGATGACAACATTATTTTAAAACAATAGATTTTATTCAAATTTTAGCTAATAGAATAGAATGCTTCTATCACATACAGCCCAGCTTGGATGTAAAATTTTTTCATCTAGTATTAGATCTTAATTTAGGAGATCCCATTTTCTCCTTGCCTCTCTCACTTTCTTTTTTATTTTCCTCCTTTTACTTATTTCCTGGCCTCATCTCCCTCTCTCTTCAACTGCTACAGGACAGATTTTTGTCTTTCTTATTCAGCACTGATTAGTTTTACGGACCGTTCTTTCGGTTTCTGGCTGACACATAATTTCACTTATGAGATATACTTTTCTCTCCTGCATTTCATGATGCAGACAGGGTGAGAATAGGAGTATAATACTCTTTTCTGGTCCTCACACCGCAGGCTTAGCTCCAACTCAAAGCCCCAGTCCATTCCTTTGTCTGGCTCCAGGACCGGAATTAATTTCTGGGAGGGGAGGCTCCCTCCAACCCTTTCACAGCTCTTCTTCTTCTGCCTGGATCCTTCCAGCTACAGACATTGAAGAACTGAACCCATTTTTTTACTGGGCCAGTGTGGTTGAATGAGAATCAGAAGTCTGCCAAGACTTGTGGTCAGGTGCGGGATAAGAGGTGAAGAAGAGGTCGCCTCATCTCACTCCACAGAAACTTACTTCTTCTGACCTCCCAAGCCTTCTTCCATTCAGAGCTGGTTTTGTCTGTCAGATCCACACTGGTAAAATTTCTTTCCTACTATTTATTCTACATGTAGGAGCTTTCATCTCTGGATTGTTGCGGGTTGGTTGTATCAGGCACAGCCAGCTTTCACAGGGTGCCGTAGGGCCGAGGCCGACTTCCCCCTGGGAGCTGACAAGGACCGGGTGCTCTGTTTCTATAGTGCAGGGCTCAGCCTGATGGTCTGAGGAAGGCACTTGTTCCCTGGGCACCTATCCTTTACTGGTACGGGTGCCTTGGGGCACCGTCACCCAGATAGGCTCTTCTGCCAATGCTGTTAAAAACTGGGTGGGCCCTCTGACAGGATTTCTAGTTCTTTTTCAGTCTCAGGCAGCTTGTGCAAACTGATCTGAAAGAATTACACTTGTTAAACCGGCTCTGGGGGGTGGTGGTGGTGATGGTGGTCGCTACTGACACAGCCCGTACTCCCTGGCAGCTTGGGTTTTTTTCTGCTAATGTGGCTTGTGAGTCAGTGTTTGTAGAATAGGAAATCTTTTCTGTATGCAGGCTGTCTCATTCAGATCCTAGCTCCATTGCTTTCTATCCGTATGCCTCAAGGCAAATAACTAAGCTGTCCTGGGCTTGGATTTCATCCCTATAAAATTAGGACAGAGATAGCATCTACTTCAGAGGGTGCCTAGAAGGCTTAAACAACCCAATGGCTAATGAAGTACTTAACCCAGTGCCTGGCACAGTGTAAATTCTCAATAATAATTATTGCAATCACCTCTATGTTTGGTTGCACTTGTTATGTAGTCAATGTTTTTACGCTCATTATCTGATTTAAGCCACTCACTAAATCTGAAAGGCCTTTTTTTTTTTTTTTTTTTTTTTTTGCTTTTTGGAGACAGGGTCTCGCTTTGTAGTTCAGGCTGGCCCTGAGCTCACGATGGTGCCCAGGCAAGCCGCCGCGAACTCAGCAATCCTCCTGTCTCTGCCTCCCGAGTGCTGGGATTACAGGCGTGAGCCACCACGCCCAGCATTATATGTGGTAACCGGGGATCGAACTCAGGTCCTTGCGCTTGGAAGGCAGGCGCCGGAACCACTGAGCTAACCCTCCGGCCCTGAAAGGCCTTTTTTACATATGCAGAAACCAAGGCTCAGGGGAAACAAGTAATTTACTTAAGGTCATGAATCTAAAACACGAGACGGTTTGGCCTCGTGTCTATATGAATTCCAGAGTATTGCTTCTCTGATGGCTCGTCCTCAGCTGTGGAGCTGGAGAACACAGGTTAGTCAAGGTCTCAGGATCCTGGCCCTTCCCCACGAGGGTACCCTCTGAGAGAAACCCTTCTTCGCAGGACCCCACCTTTCTGAGAGCTCTCCTTCCCCAGGTCCAGAGATCCACTTTGAATGGCCTTAGGTAAGGGATTCCCCAGCATTGGGGTCATACTCCTTCCCTTTCTCCCTGGTGGGCAGCCTTATTTGTTTATCCCTGAGTTTGACCTGTCCCGGGCTCTCCACCTGGCTCATCGCTTCCTCTGTCACACAGGGATTCTTCTTGTTGCCCCAGGAAACTATTCTGTGTATGCTGTGATTTTATAATAGAAAAGGAAATCAATCAGCAGGCAAGACTTCATGGTGCGGAGTACTAGGAACTGGGCCTGGGAAGTTATGCCCTAAGCATTGTAAATCAGCTCCATTGAGGCCTAGCTCCATGGGGCTTCCCTTTGTGACAGCCAGGTCCCTTCAAAACAAGCACTGAAAGTCAGTTAAAGGCGCAGTGTATGAGTCAGCATGGCATAGACACCAGGACTTCCATGTGCAGTGAAGAATTCAGACGTAACTTTCAAGTGAGAGTAACTTCTCCCTCTGTCTCATGTAGGATCCAAGGTTGCCTATAGGAAACTCCATGAGGTGGGGGCTCCTGGTCAGCTCTGTTCCATATATGCTGGGCTAAACACATTTCTTCATTGGAAGCCTTCTTATCCACCATGGAAACTCTGCAGGGAATTTTTTTTTTTTGAGACAGGGTTTCACTTTGTAGTTTAGGCTGGCCCTCAGCTCACTATGTAGCCCAGGCAAGCCTCAAACTCAGCAATCCTCCTGTCTCTGCCTCCCGAGTGCTGGGATTACAGGCATGAGCCACCATGCCCAGCACTGCAGAGAATTTTGCTTGCAGCCTTTCCAAACATGTTACTCTGTGGAGTTTTTCCTTTTTCTCAGCAGTACGCATTTAAACAAGGACATCAAGGAGCCGAGAAATGGGAGACTAGGGCATGATCCCAAGGGCTTCCAACAGCAGGGACCTTAACGACCCCTCCCCCACTGTGGGCTGCAGCGTTTTCAGCCACATAATAACAGTGTGGAACCACTGAATGTGCTTCTGGACTTCTTCCAGATAACCATCTTTAGGTTACATTAGAATGTCTCCCTCTTTCCAGAGCCAGTTATAATCCTGAACTACATACATATGAATGCTATAATTCTGAATGTCGCAGTCTTAAAACTTCGAAGTCCTAGTCTAAAATCTTAAAGTCTAAAATTCCAAAATCTGAAATCTTGGAAATAACAAAGGAAGAGACTGTTTAAAGATGTAGAAGGGATGAATGGGTAAACGATTAGCACATTTTCAGTTATACACAAGATGGTTAGATCATGTTATGTAGAACAAGCATCTGAAAACCCCTGGATGGCCTTTGGGGTGGGTGGATGAGTGTGAAGTCTATTTGTCAAAATAGATTTTAGTTGAATCACTGAATCATGATTGCAGATTTGGAATTAGGTGTGATCAGGGGTTCTAAAAGTGAATTTTAAGATAGTTACCAATAAAGTCTGGGTTTTATTTTCCCCCTCAGCTCAAAGCATTTGGTAGAAAATTCAGATGAGTGGATTGGTCGTGCAATATGGTAGTGACGAGAACTTCAATTTAAAAACGCGTCATTTGTCTGCACTGGCATTCCCTTCAGCTGGTGAAAGTCCAGGAGATTTTAATGAATTAAAGCTGCATTTACCTGAAGAAGCCAGCAATTACTGACTGATTTGGAAATCATTATGTGTATCACAGGATAAGGGGAGGCGCTAAGGTACTGCTGTTTGATCACCAGCATTGTTTCCACCAAATTTACAGCTTTAATATGAGTGCACATGAAATGGGCTCTGTGTACTCAGAAGATGGGAAGACTTAACATGGAATGCTTACGTTGGTGTGTTCTTCTGTGTTCACATCACAGAAGAGTTTCAAAAATAGCTGTGCTACATAGAAAATGAATGTGAACATATTCTTTCAAGACAGCTAAGCCCTAGAAGAATAAAAAACCAGCTATTCATCACAATACAAGACTTAAAAATGTAGGAAATGATCAGGAAAATTGGCCAGCTTTTGTGGACCACCTTAGTGTAATTGCCCATAATCTATCTCTATAGTGCACTTTTTCATGTTCAATTTTCTCTTTGGTCCTTTTAAATTCTCCATTCGAAATTGCCAGCATTACTCTTTACAATTTACTATGCTATGCCCTTTATATTTGCATCTTTTCCAATACTGGAGTTATATGTTATGCCAAAAACTTTGAGGGAATTTTCCTTCATGTTACAGTATTTTTTAGTAAATTTGAGTCTGTAACTGAGTGCTATACAGTGTTGTCTAGTGTGGAAGCATGCTGTGTGTATGTAAAAGCAATGAAGCTCTGACAATGAAGAGAGGTCCTTTTTGTATATCTGCACTTGAGGAAGAAAATTTCTCAAGATCTTGTCTTTTCACATGTCTGTGTATGTTGTTTATCAAAATAAAATTAAAAAACTACTTTTTACATGTATACTTTCAATTTACTCATAACTCTATATTTATGGGTCCAGTGTGATGTTTCAGTACATGTATAGAACGTGTATTTATCAAAAGAGGGTAACTGACATATCTGTCACTTCAAATAATTGTCATTTCTTTGTGCTGGGAACATTAAAAGTCTTACTTGCTATTTAAAATATTCAGTTAGTTGTTGTCAATGGTAGTTACTTAGTACTTTATTGTGATATGGAAAATCAGAATTTATTTCTACTAACCAATTAGGCATTAAGTAGCCCTTTTTCATTCCCTTCCCCCTCCTTTACCAACCTCTAGTTACCATTTATTTTACTTTCTACTTCTCTGAGACTTTTTAAAGCCTCTGCATATAAGTGAGAGCATGTAGTATTTGTCTTTCTGTGACTGACTTAATGCAGTTAGTATAATGTTTCTCAGGGCTGTCCATGTTGCTACAAATGACAGGAATTCATTCTTTTTAAGTGGCTGAATAATATTCCACTGAGTACATATACCACATTTTCATTATCCATCCATCTATTAATACCCAGGTTGATTCCATTTCTCAGCTATGTGAATACTGATACCAATAACACCAAGGAACAAAGAAATTCTGTAATTCGTGGAGCACGGAGAAAGACGAGGGTCATGAGAGAGGGGAGGGCTCTGCTTTAAGTCTTGGGTGAAGATTTGATGCTGAGTGGAGCAGGGCATTTCTGAAGGAGCCGTAGGTCAGCAGGGGAAAAGACAGTCGATTATTAGGGGCCAAGGAGAAGCTGGGACAGTAGTGAGGAATCTGTCACTCTGATCCAGGTCCCAGAAACTGGTGGCTGGACTAGGATGGCAGATGCAGGGGTAGAAAATAGGTGAGTATTTTCCCATCTGATGGTGTACTAACTGCCTGGTACAAATCCTCAAGAATTTGCTCAGCATAGGGAGGAGTTGGCATGAATTTGCACAGGGGGGATCAGAGATACTGCAGACTCCCAGGGACCATTCCTGGAGAAGCAGCCAGAGGGGCTCAGACAGCTCAGTTTACATGGGTGTCAAGTGAATCTCTTGGAGGTGATTAAAACATTGCTTGTTGTCTTGCTACTCACAGCTTCAGCACCACTGGCATTTTGCTAGAAATGCACCTCAGCCCTCTAAGTCAGAATCTGCACTTCAACAGGATCGTCTGGGATCATGGGCTGCACTGGGTGATAAGATGAAGAAGCTCTGCTCTGGGTTGTGGATCAAGACTGTCCTCCACGGTTTCTCATATGAATTTTGGAGGAGTCAAGGGTCTGCCTTGGGTCCTTGGGCACTTTGGCTGCCCTTTGTTATAATCTTGCTCAATTTTCTTTTCTTTGGGTGGTGAGTGAGTCCCTGAGTGTTGCTGCTTTGGTCTCTGAGGAGACCCCTCCACCCACCATGGTTTTATTGCTTTTAAAATCTACTTTATATTCCATTATGAGATTGCAGTGTCCTCCCTCTCATTCAGCTGTTGCACATGCTACATTCCAATCTAGGTTCAGAACATTTCATCGGATGGGCTCCGATTAAAATCCAATAAAATTTAAAGCAGGGGAAAGTCCAGAATAAAGGAGACAGCATAAAACACATGAGATCTGAATGAAATTCAGTTTCAAGTTTTCTGAGCACAGTTTGGGAACCGCCTCCGAGGCATTTATTAAAAGCAAAACAGAACAATAAAAGCAATCTCCTCCTGCTTTTTCCTACACAACTTCTTCTGTGTCTTTAACCTCAAGAATTGAATACTGTGCTTTAGGATCAGAAGAGTGTAAGATAACGCAGTAGGGACAGATGTGTTACTTGTGTATTATGCACCCTGTTTCCTCCGCATGAATCTGCTCCTTGGCTGGACATTCTCTGTCCAGCGCTGAGTCGTCAGTCAGGCTCACCAGAGACACAGACTTAATGCAGTAGGTATAGATGTATAAGAATTTACCCGACTGACTCTCAGTGTTCATCCCCAGAGTCAGACGTGAAGAGTGCAAAAGGACTGTGCGCTGAACACCTGTAGATGCAAATGAGTTCTAGATAGTAGGACAGCTTTTATAGAGTGGAATATTTCTATAGGAAACTTGGTGTGGGAATGTGATGAGGGGAAGGAATAAATAAGATACAGAAAGAAAATAAAAGAGCATGTATAAAGGGGGGAGGAGGGGGGAATGGGTAGGGATATGGGTAAAAATGAGAATTAACTTGTGGCATATACTGGTACAAATTTCCCAATGTTATATGTGATTTTGAGATGTATATAAATTGTACCAATAAAGAATTCGATTAAAAAAAAAAGGACTGTGCGCGCCTTGGAGATCCGAAGGACCCAGTCGAAGGCCTGGAACCCACTATACGGTCCTGTGTGAGTCTGTATGAGGAGGCGGAAGAATCAGCGATGAAAAGCTGGAGGGTCAGTACTGGAGGCCGAAGAGTCTGTGCTGGAAGCCAGGAGACAGCTTCCCAGGTGAAGGTGCAGCCTGAGCTCCTCTGAAGAAACAGAAGAAGCTTCCTTGGGTAGCGTTTTACACCCCTCTGAAGACACTCCTCCCGAGAGTGGGTCTTCCACACCCAGAACTACGCTAAGCCAACTTTCTTACTCAAGTTGACACAATCATTTAACACTCCCAGGAACTGTCACATCACAGCTGCCCTCCCGTTCAGGGCCAAAATTTGGCAGGAGGGAGTGAGAAAGTTCTGTTCTGTTTATCCCAGCAAAGTGGCCATCAAGGAACATGGGTTGTCATTCTGTTTCTATATATGCTTTGTTGTCACATTGCTCAATATAGGTAATAAGGTGCATCCCAATTTCTCTTTATTCTGCTGCTTAGAAATAACTCTCTCCCATTCCACGTGGAAATCTGTATTTTCACCTAACCCCTTACTTCAAGTTAGCAAATAGTTGCAGTCAAAACAACCTTGTGGGTGCTGACACCTTCATTCAGAGTATAATTCTTAGCATAAGAAATTTCTGCTTTCTGCAGCATTTCCTTTTCTAAGAACGTGAGGAACTGACATAGTTTCCGGGGACAAAGCGTGGTGATGAGCTAGGAGAGACAGCGCCAGTGTGTCCTGTCATTGATCTGAGGATGGCCCCTCTCCCCTGGTGAAGTCGGCTCAGGCATCCTCCCGCTCACCCTAACACACAAAACTGAGACTGTGGGGAGGCGGTGCCAGGGCGGGGGCTGCAGGTACACGGACGCATTCATGCTATGTGCTACGTGCTGGTAATTGCTTTCCGAACAGGCTCCCGGAGTGGGAGCGCGGGCAGGGAGCAGAGCGGGCACTCACGTCGGTTGCTTTTGTTGTTTGTCAAATGAGAGGAGGAGAGGAACTGCAGGGAGGTTCTCTATTATCTGTGATTCAGTTTTAAATATTTCAATTATGCTTCTCCACTGGTATGGAAAATTGAGAGTTGGCTATAAAATACTTATAAAAATAACCATACTTGGAGCAGTTTAATTACTTTAATGAAATGGAGACAAATATTTGTAACCGAAGTGCATGCTCGTAGATAATGCGAGGAGAATACATGTATTATTCAGCAAATGACTTAATTAGTTTTTAATTAGTAGAAATTGCAATAATTTTTCAGCATATCTTTTATTGGAATAGTTTTTTAATAATAAAAAAGCGTGTGGGTATCCTTTGTAGAAAGCCATTTACTGTAAAGCGGGATAGCAGATTTGTTGTTTCAACTAGAAAAATTTCAATTCCATTATAAGCGAATTATAGTGCAGCTTATCTTTGCAGTGTTCACTGTAGTCCTCCCGATACATCATCTGTAGTGCACACACCCCAGCACACTCAACAAATTGAAGATGACTTGGTTTCTGGATCCGATCTCTCTTTAAAAACCAAATGATGTACACCCTGTCCCACCCATCCTCCTTCTCATCCACATATGCATATATTTAATGTTTATGGCTTGCCAGGAATGGTAACAAGTATTACAAACTTAAAAGTTTCTGAAACCCAGGGCCCAGTGGCAAAGCCCAAAGTGCAGTGGAAGGACCAGACATATAAATGAAGAATTACAATGAGTTTGGAAATGACGTTCTACAACTAAGTATCAAGTGGCTTTAAAATGACCAGAAAAAAGGGCCGTAGGGTTAGCTCAGTGGTTCCGGCGCCTGCCTCGCAAGCGCAAGGTCTTGAGTTCGATCCCCGGTAACCACATACAATGCTGGGCGTGGAGACACGCCCACCAACAAACAACGCCGCATACCACAATGCCGGACGTGGTGGCTCACACCTGTAATCCCAGCACTCGGGAGGCAGAGACAGGAGGATTGCTGAGTTCGAGGCTTGCCTGGGCACCATAGTGAGCTCCGAGCCAGCCTGAACTACTAAGCGAGACCCTGTCTCAAAAAAAAAAAAAAAAAAAAAAAAAAAAAAAAAAAAAAAAAAAAAAAAAAAAAAAAAGACCAGAAAAATACAATCAGTAATTCCCAGGGGTTTCAGAGAACACTAAGTGCCTAGAACAACTGACTTACCTAGTGGGTGGGACATTAGGAAGAAAAGCAAAAGTTTGGAAATAAATGTTCAATGTGTTTGTGAAACAGTTGAGCTAGAAAGGATTAACTAGAACAGAATTTTTCCAGGTCCTTCAATATCACAGTAGGAATGAACTTTAAATTAATATTTCTGTAATTTTGAAAACGATACATGATCAGTGTGGAAAGTTGGAAAAACAGAAGTGTTATAAACAGGAAAATAAAAACCACTGACAGTGTTAACTCTTTCTAATGCTGTAATGGCTTTATATTACTGAATATACTTAAAATGATAAGCTTGTGCTGCACAAATAGCTTTAGATTCCTCTTCCTTCACTTAGTACATTGTAGGCATCTTCCTCATGGCATTCAAGCTTCCTGGTAAATGTAATTTAGAGGACTGTGTCACAATCCTCAATATGCATGTACATATGGGGTGTTAGTTATTAAATCAGTCCTTTGACACTGAATATTTTATGATTTCCATTTATTATGATAATAAGTGATAATAAACATATTTGCCCATAAATTTGCTTGCATTTTTGATGATTTCCTTAGGGTAGTTATACAGAATTGAAACTATGAGGTCACAGGGTATAAAACTAAAGATTTTTGATGTATGTTATCTTAGTGCCTTTCCAGTGGAGAATATTAGCAACATATAAGATATCAGTACTACTGGACAATAAAGTTTATAATGGCTTTATGTTTTTAATACTTTCCATTATAATAGAAAGAAAATAGTATCTCATTTTTATGGTAGTTTGCAAGTTCTTAATTTTAATATTTATTTAATTTATATTTTCAGAAGTTTCCAATTCCAATTTTTTTTCTTGGAATTGTCTATGTCTTCTTCCCACATTATTTTTAATATTTTATTGATTTATTATTTTGTTGATGGGTAAAATAGTCAAGTATGTGAAAAATATCTGTTGAGATCTCATCCATTCCATTCCTTAAGCTTCTGACATGTGACACAGTGTTCTGAAAGCCCCAGGGAAAATCCTCCTACCAGACGCCAACAGATTTCTCAGCCTTTACAGTGGAAAATTCATTCTATATATAAAAAACCCTATGTAATATACATATTTATACATACAACAATAAAAAGACAAGTGCTTTAGATATTCATTAATTTTGCATAGTTATTATGTCAACAAGAAGTTTGCACATTTGCCAACTTTTAAATATCTTTTTAGAGCAGAAGCTTCTTGCTTGGAGCCCCCAGCAAAAGAAAGCTGTGATTGGATGTCATTACTGCCAGTCATCTGGAGGATAAAATAGGCTGTGACTTTTCAAGGGAGAGATAGAAGGACCAGGTCATGATCAAGGGACTTGACTGTGTTCTGTGTAAGCCAGTGTATGCAGTGTGTGTGTGTGTGTGTGTGTGTGTGTGTGTGTGTGTGTGTGTATGCTCGTGTGCATGCATGCTCATGCATTTCTAATTTGACTCAGGCCTCTGAAACAGGTCAAGGAGAAGTGATACCTGATGATTTCTTAATGTTATCTTGAATAGAGAATAAGAGAACTTAGTTGAAAAAAGTCTGATTGATATCTAGTTCTTTCCCTCACTGCTTTTAAAAAGTCTATTAGGGCCAGGCATGGTGGCTCACGCCTGTAATCCCAGCACTCGGGAGGCAGAGATAGGAGGATTGCTGAGTTCAAGGCTTGCCTGGGCTACATAGTGAGCTCAGAGCCAGCCTGAACTACAAAGCGAGACCCTGTCTCAAAAAAAAAAAGTCTATTAATTTGGGTGCAAACAAGGAAAATAACATTGGTCTTTGGTCAAACATTCTCTAATTCTTATAATGCATGTCAAATAACCTTAGAGTCAAATTAAAGACAAAGAATGAATGCAAAAGGTTAAAATAACTCTAGAACATTCTGAAGGGAAAAAGCTCCCCATTTTTATTAATTTTTGTTTGTGTGTGTGGTACTGGGGATTGGACTCAGGATCTTGCTCTTGCCAGGTAGGCATGGTGCTATTGTCTCCACTCTTTGTTAAAAAGCTATTTTGAAATGCCTTGTTTGTTTGTTTTCCCAAATGATTGAAAGTAACTTGTCAAACTGTATACCATCCCTTCCAAAAATATCCAGTGGGAAATAATTAGAAATGCAGACAAAGATAAATGCGAACTGGTTTTGGTAGTATGGTTATAAGTTTGATGAATTGCCATCTGAGAATGAGATTACTTTTGAATACAGACGTGATGTTTCCAAAATATCCTGAAGTCACACCATAGATAGAGGTAACACAGATTCTGGAAAACTCAGGGATGGGTGAGATGGCCTGGTAAAGACAATCTCATTACTTCACTGGCAGAGTGGTGAGGCCACCTGGGCGGAAATGTCCTGCTGCATGAGCATGCGGACCCTGAAGGACTTCAGTGAGGGACCAGTGCATGGGTTTGCCATGATGCTGCCCTGTGGTCTGCAATAGGTGATTGTGGGTTCCTATTTCTGCAGGGTCTGTTGCCATGGTATTTTTCATTCAGAATGTGTGGAAGGCACACACATCTTTCCCGAGAAACTAACTTGCTAGAATCCATCCCAGTTAAATTGGATGATTTCTGATCCACTTTCTTTGGTCTTTGGTATGTTCACTTTGCAGGATCTGCAGGTGCTGAGAAGGCTTAGTCCCAGCTGTCTCAGGAGGCTTCACAATGAGTTTCACAACCCACACAAATGGGCCTTGTTTCCTTGACTGTAAAATGGGATGAATATATTGATGTCTTGTCGCTCCCAGGTGTGTTACGTGAAAATGATGTAGGTAGAAGTGCTATGCTCAGGTGAGGCATTACCATATTTCAGAATTATGCTTGAGCTGTCATCAATAAAGATATTCTTGATTGGCACTAAGGATATCAGGACTGGCATCATTCTGTATTTCACCCTACCCAGGATAATGGTAGCTTTTCCAAAAGCAGGCCTTGTGGTTAAAATAGCTCGGTCAGTTTTCCTGAGTGATTCTGGCATCTCCTAGTTTTTTCTCTAATGTGTCCACATATTTCCAAGCAGGAAGGACCTTGGGACTTACTTTCTCCTTCCGGACACAAGGTGGTGCTAGTGCATTCAGAAAGAAACTTCACCCAGTTGCTGAATCAAAAATTCTCTTCCTTTCCATCCTAATTTATAATCAGGATTTACAACCCGTTGTCATAACTTTACCTTTCCTAAGCCATCAATTCTGTTTCTCTTTTAAAAATTCTCTTCTTATAAAATTACTTTTTTTTTTGAGGATTAACTTTGCTTTGTGACAAATCCACATCTATACTGATAATTATTAACTTGGGTTTTCCTCGGGGGTCTATGCTGGTCTTTCTCCATGGAACTTGACAAGACCTAGTCTTGGGCTCATTTGCTGGATGTCGCTGTTGGGTCTAGTGGTGAGTGTGTTTTGAGGAATGGTCGAATGAGTGGAGGGTGTGAAGGCATGTTTTTGTATTGCTGAGCTATTGTGCTGCTGAAGGTGCTCTGGGGTCCACTTGAGACCAGGGACAAACTGCTTGGGCTATTGAAGCTTGAGTTTGTCAACATCTCTAATGTAGTCCTTACCAAAACAGCAGTTTCCTCATACTGTCGCAAAAGGTAACGGTAGCTTTTTAAAATTCCTTTGGGTATATCCCTAGCAGGGGGATGGCAGGGTCAAATGGGACCCCTAGTCCTAGTTTTCTGAGAAATCTCCACACAGGTCTCCACAATGGTTGCTGAAGTCTGCAAACCTACCAACAGTGGAGAAGGGTTCCTTTCTCCCCACAGCCTCGCCAGCATTTATTGTTGGTTGATTTTGTAATAGCGGCCATTCTTTGTGGAGTGAGATGAAATCTCAATGTTGTTTTCATTTGCATCTCTCGAATGACCAGCGATATTGAACATTTCTTCATGTGCTTCTTGACTGCTTTGACTTCTGCCTCTGAGAAGTGTCTGTTCATTTCAGATGCCCATTTTTAAACTTGGGGAGGCTGATCTGTTTAAGTTCTTTATATATTGTAGATAATAGCCCTTTATCTGATAAACAGCTAGTAAAGATTTTTTCCCATGTTGTTGTTTGTCTTTTAGTGGTGCCAGTGACTTCTTTGGCTGTGCAGAAGCTTTTCAGTAGGATGAGATCCCATCACATTGGAAAGACAGATGAACACCCTTGTTCATAGCAGCTCAGTTTGCGATAGCTCAATCTTGGAAACAACCCAAATGCTCATCAACTGGAGACTGGATAAAGAAGATGTGGTTTTTTCCTAAAATGGAGTATTATTCTGCCATAAAAATGACAAGATTAATTCATTTATGTGCAAATGGATACATCTGGAGGACACACTAGTAGAAATAAATAGATCACAGATAGGCAAATACTGGATCTTCTCTTTGATATGAGCACCTGTAGATGTAAATGAGCTCTAGAAACTATGATAGTTTTTGTAGAATGGGAAATTTCCAAAGGAAATTTGGTGTGGGAACATAATGAGGGGAAGGAATAAATATGATTCCGAAAGAAAGTAAAAGAGCATAGGTGTGGGTGGGTAGGGACATGGGTAAAAATGAGAATAACTTGTGTCATATATTGGTACAGATTCCCCAATGTTATGTGTGATTGTGAGATGTGTATAAAATGTACGAGTAAAGAATTCAATTAAAAAAGAGGGTAACGGTAGCTGACAATGCATTTTTTTCTCATCTGTAAAGTAGGGTGACAGGTGATAATTACCTGTTAGGGTTGTTGTGGGGTGAGGAAAGAAGAGAAAACATTCAGAGCTTGTACAGACTGAGTAGTCAGTGAACACTAATGATGATGGTCCTTCTCGTCAAGGAGGCCAGAAGGTGTATGGACCTGACTGAGGAGGGGGAGGGCCCCAGAGTCGACACTTTTAGATCCTCTGGCTCTGAGATTGCAGGGAACTAGTCCTCATCTAGGTACAAAGCTGGTCAGCTAACTGCATTTCAAGCAGTAGTATCTTGTCTCCCTTTTTCTTTTGTATTTTTCCCTTTCCTTCTTGCTTAATGGAAGAATAGGTTTCCATTTTAATGGTCCTCTTTTTTCTTTTGGTTATGAATTTGTGTTTTTGTGAAAAGGAAGGAGACCGAGTTTTCCTTCCAGCTGTGTTGTCAAAGAGCTTTTGGAGATCAGAGAGAGCTGTCGTAGAAGCCAGGGGACTCTAGATCTAGAGACTTGGAAATAAAATTCCTTATAAATTTAACGACCTACATTTTCTTGTTTGATGATTCTTTAAAAGGTTAACGGTGATTTTTTTCTCCCTATAAGACCAGGTTGTTATAAAGATTAAAACGAACATGCAGAATGTGAATGATAATATTGGGGTTATAGATGTTATTGTTTAAAGTAGAAGTTATTTGGTATCTGACTGTGTGTGCATGTGTGTGGTGTGTTAAGTAAAAGAGGCCGTAGCATGGGAAAGCTGGATTGGTTAAGCAATGTAAAATATAAATTCAGGAAGCAAAGTTGTTACACATGTACTCTGTCTCTCACCCAATCTCAAACACATCCACACCCTTCATACCCTCGTCCCGGTTTAAAATATAGGACAATTACTTGTCCCAGTGGAGTTGAAAATGGAACAAACAGAAAATATGGGTCACTTCTAACTGTGTTTGGGATATCTAGTAATTTTGCCCTAGGGGGACATGAACATTATTTTCTAGGGCAGGGATCAGCCTCAGGCTTCTTAAAAACCCTAGCAGAAGAAAATTTTCCTAGCCAAGAATAGGCGTAAGTCATGGGGTAGGAGTGGGTCAGGAGCAGATAGTAGGAAAGGAGACAGAATGAGGAAAAGAAAAGAAGAAGGCAGATGAAGGACAAAGAAAGAGTCACACTCTATTGGGAATGAAGAGTTAGCAGCTGTGCGTTCAGATGTGGGTGGTAGAAAGACTTGGGCATGGTAGCTGGGAAACCCAGGGCTAGCACTGCAGCTGTGTGGGTTGTTAACCTAAAGCAGAAGATGTGAGTCACTGATTCCTGGTTTTCTTAATTCTGAAGTCGGGTTAATAGTATCTGTCTTTACATGACTGTGGATTAGCAGGACCGTGTGTGTGTGTGTGTTCTTACCTGAGACACATGAGTCTCCACTGTGAAGGCAATACGAAGTGGTTTCCCCTCCTTGTCACCCAGTGTCCTCTTCTCCATCTGCCTCCTCCACAGGGAAGAGCCTCGTGGGACCTGGTAGTGAAGGTGGCCTGGGAGTGACAGGGAAGCATCCCAGGGAAGACCTGGAGGTGAGGCTGACCAAGGGGGAGGCAATGCCTGCTCATCCTCTGGAAAGTGTCCCTTCCAAGTCCTTCTCTGTTGACAGCTTGTTGAATTGCTGTGTGACAATCATTGTCACTTGCGGAGACGCTCTTTGAAGGCATCAGTCTCTGCCAAAATGTGCAGCCAGACCCCAAGAACAGTGTTTTCCAGACCTCTCCTCGCTGGTTGTAAACACAGTTAGCAGGGAGTGGGGGTGATTTTTCAAATGGACACAAATATACTGAGTCACAGGGCTAAGTCCCCATTTGTCCACCCTAAGCTATGTTAAATATTTTGCTAAAGTCAAAGTATACAATGTTTGCAATATCCCTAGAGTTCTTCAGCCTGTTAATTCTAATGAATAGATTATTTTGTGGATATTGTGAGATGTTTTCTTATAAAGGATTCTTGAAATTTTCTAAGAATTGATCAATACTGTGTTGGTCTACAGTTCCCTAGAACCATTTTTTCCTTGTTTTTAAAACTCCAGAGTTATTCAGTCTTTCAGCCTTCTTATGTATTGCTTATTATTCTTGATTTTAACATGTCAACACAGTGCAACTTGAGGTACAGATACAAATATTCGTTTAAGCCTCTGATGTATAATTCGACTCTACTCTGCTATATGCCTTCTTTTTCTTTTTGTTTCATGTTTTCTTTCTTTTAAGAGGTACAACAGTGATTATTAAGGTAGGTATAGCAGTGGTTAAAGTTGGGTATTGTATTAGCATTTTGAAAGGACTTCCACATGGAGTAACTGTAGTCAACTTTACAACCTTTTGTGATATTTGCAGGACTCATATTATTATTATAATTGGAGCATTTCTTATCTGAAATACTTGGAACAAGGGGTGTTTTAGATTTAGGATTTGTTTGGATTGTGGAATATTTGCATATATATAATATCTTGTGGATAGCATCCAAGTCTAAACACAAAATTGATTTATGTACATACTCTGAGGTAATTTTATACACATATTAAATAATTTTACACATGAAACAGCTTTATGATGTGGAATTTTCCACTTGTGGCATCCTACTGTGTACTAAAAAAGTTATGTATTTCTTCAAATTTGTATTTTTTTTTAACTAGGAGACATATTCTTGCTAACTTGCCACATTTCCCAGCTTGGCTCAAACTTAGAATCCTCCTGCTTCCACCTTCCAGACTGCCAGAACGGTAGGTATGCAGAAGGTTGCAGGCCTGTACCACCATGTCCAGCTTGGACTTCTGATTTTCATCTTAGAGATGCTCAATGTGTTTTTTTATTTAAAGAGAAGGAAGCTGAGACTCAGGGAGGTTAAGTAACCTCTTGACTTTGATCTTGAGTAGATCCCACTGCTACCACTGGGAGAGTGTGGTTCTTCATAGTGTGGATCACGGATTTGATATTTGAAACTTGTGCATTACATTGTATGTCTGTTGTTTTTGGAGCAAAGGAATCTAACAAAAGACAAGCCAACACACACACACACACACACACACACACACACACACACACTGCCATCCAGCAGAATACACCATGGAAATCTAGGTGTGTAACATTCACTTGTGGCAAGCGCACAAGCTAGGAAGCATTCACGATATGAGTGTGACTGAGGAACATTTTATTTAACTTTATTTGAAATAGCTCAGACTCAGCCCCAAGCCAGGAGCCACCGGGACAAAACCCTCTGTCCTAAGTGTCTTCTCCAGAGTTAAGGAGGAGGTGAGTTCAGAAGGACAGGAGGGGACAGGAGAGGACAGGAGAGGACAGGAGAGAAGACCAGGATGCAATGAATGCTCTGAACACCCCCCAGGGAGGCTGTGTTTTAAACCACTCCAGCCACGATGTGCTTGGCGGGGACAGGGTATTGGGAATGGGGCTCCTGAGCAGGGGAATTAAACTCCATTTCTGCACATCTCAGTCATAATAAGCAGGATTTAAATTCACTACATGAGCAAACCTCAGGCCCTTTGGGGCTTTTCCCCTGCTGAGTTGTTTTTACAGGGTCACGCAGTCCTGTGTATGAGTCTTTGATTACGTGCTCCGCTTTCTAATTGTGCCTGTTTCAAAGTGTGGGTCTCAGGGAGCTCTCCGTGTAGATAACCGGCTTCCTTAGTCATGCCTAGGAAGAACAGGACGCTTCCTGACCCCCCTCACAGTTCTTCAGCCAGGGGCCCTGACAAGAGGCAGTGGCAGCTCTGAGAGTCCTGCTCACATCCGGGCTGTGTTGTGTTCTCCCTGGATGACCTTTGACAAGTGTGGAGCACTCTGGGCCTCCTTCTGCTCATTTGTAGAATGGGCATAATCTTATAGGATTGATGAGGAGATTAAATGCGAGAATGTTTTTAACAGTGGGACTGAATGTCAGTGTTTACTGTCCGTACTGCTGCTCCACCCTCAGCTCCGCTCTGGTTTCAAGGGCCACTTGCGTTTCTGAGAAGGAAATGAGACCTCAGGAGCTTCAGTTTTGAGCTTTAGAGCTAACCTTGGCCTAAACAAGAAGTGCTTACCTAGCTCCTGGCAGGCTGTCTCCAGTGCTAGGCCTCTGGGAAGTGGGCCAATCTGCAGTGGGACTTTCTGAAGCCTGCCCTGGTCTGCCTGCTCCCAGCTGCTGACAAACCTGACTTTCGGTGCTCAGACCACCTGCCTATGCTTCCACTGTGTAATTCTGGAAGCTTGATGGTCCACATGCCTCATGTTGATGAGCTATTCCATTTCTTGAGTTCCAACACATGTGACTGTCTAGCCCCTTCTGTTTCATCTTATTTTATTTCCAAACAGACATGCTTTTGGAGTCAAATTTTACCTTTTTGGGTTCTTTTTTGTCTGTTTTGTTTTTTTTATGTTCTCATTTCTTATGAGTTGGGTTTCACTTAGAAATTCTTTCTCTTACATTTTGAGATCTGTTGATGTAAATTCTAGTATTGTCATCTATTTTTTTTTTGACAGTCTTGATCAGTGGTGACGAACCAGTGGCACGCGTGCTGCAGCAGGCTGTTTGTATCACTGAAAGCTCTAAAAGGTTCGCCATCATGCTCTAAGCTGAGTATTACATTCCTCCAGCAAACTTTATTTAGTGAGGGTCTATAGTGCACTAGATAGTATGCTAGGTGCTGGAGAGCAGTTACACCTTTAGAAAGGTCTGAAAAAACTCTTGCCAAATTGTAGTTCAAAGTATTAGGAAGAAAGCCACTACCACCTTGGATACTTATTTTACCTTCAGGGAGACACCCCAGTGTCCATAAGTGGGAAGGAAAAGGGAAGCTTGAATTAACAGAGCTGAAGTGGCCAACATAAGCTTACCAGACTTGTCTCCTGGATCGTGGCCATCTCGATCTCCAGTTCCTCGGTCTGCAAAGGTGGCAGAGCAGGTGGGGTGATGGGGCCACTGCTCCTCTCTACAGTGTTCTCCAATCACTGTGTGGCACAATGGGCAGGGTGCATGCACCTGAATCTCAGCTCTAAAAGATGTGCATAATGCTAAAATTCACACATCGAGTCTTGCTTCAGATCTTAGACCCCTCTTGCACCTGGTTTCATCAGTGATTCGGTAGGAATTTACAGAGCCAAGCACCAACACATACATCTACAAACTCATCTTTTTAGTTTATTTGCTTTTTCAAATACAAACAGTGTTTGCTGCGACACTGTTTACCAGGTACTGTCTTAGAGGAAAGAAGTGTCAGTACTTGTGTCAACTTCACTGGCCAGCGATGCCCAGTGCCTGCTGGGGGGCCCAGGAAGGCTTCCCTGACAGTGCCAGAAGCCTTAAGGTCAGGCACTGAAAGCTGGGGAAGGATATTGTGAACTCTGTTTGATACTATGCCACTAAGACATGCTCAGGGCTCAGAATAGAGCAGAGAAAAAAAAAAAACCCTGCCTGTTAATATGTATATTTTACATTGCATCTTTGAAGATGAGGCTGCCGTGTACACTACTTTACGCCAACTCGGTGAGTTTTACAAGACCAAGGAGGACTTGTTCCAGTTCGAACACGCTGAAAACACCTTCAAGTTGACAGAATAATGAGTATATTTTCTTTGTTTCATATTTGTTTGTTTGTTTGTTTTTTTGTTTTTTGAGACAGGGTCTCACTTTGTAGCCCAGACAAGCCTCGAACTCAGCAATCCTCCTGTCTCTGCCTCCCAAGGGCTGGGATTATAGGCGTGAGCCACCACGCCCAGCGTTTGTTTCATATTTTTGATCCAGATCAGGGTATTGCAGTTTCTGTCGTTTTTGCCAGTGTACTTGTTGCTATTTTTCAGCAGAACTTCTTTGACTTACTGGGAGATTTAATTTCTTGTATGCCTAATAAGAAAGCCAAATAGAAGCAATTATTTCAGGTTATTATTCATAAATTTTCAACGTCCTGTGTTGAATATTTGATTCCCTGGTTATCTAGTTAATTTTAAAAATAAAGGCAAATACCGGATCTTCTCGTTGATATGAGCACCAGTAGATGCAAATGAGCTTTAGAAAGAATGACAGTCTTTTTAGAATGGGAAATTTCCAAAGGAAATTTGGTGTGGGGATGTAATGAGGGGAAGGATTAAATATGATTCTGGAAGAAAATAAAAGAGCATGTATATAGGGGGTGGGGAGGTGTGGGTGGGGATATGGGTAAAAATGAGAATTGACTGTGTCATATATTAGTACAAATTCCCCAATGTTATGTGTGAGTGTGAGATGTATGCAAATTGTACCAATAAAGAATGCAATTAAAATTAAAAAAATAATGGTCTTGACAGTACTTCCCTTTCTCTTTTTTACTTTGTTCTAGTTGTTTCTTTTCTTGATTTGCAGACTAAACTGTGACTAGTCCACACTTGCATAGCTTGAAAAGGACCGATGAGGACATATTAGCACAAGTGTGTGCAGAGCGACCCAGCTGGGCCTGGATTTGAAGTAGGTAAGAGAAGAAACACAGAGGATGATTTTGTACTGATCTTGACACTAACTTGTTTTCAGAGAGGACTTTATTAGCCTGTTTTTTTTTTATTATGGCTATTCAGTGCTACAGTTTATTAATTTCCCAACATGTGCTATAGAACTGAGGCTCAGCGATGTTAGGTAATTTGCCTAAGGTCACTCAGCTGTTGGAAACATCTCCTTGTCTCCAGACCTGTTCTTGTATCACAACATACTTTTCCCATTTTCAACTGAGGGACTTTATATCAGAATTTCCCTAAAGGCCTGAGGTAGTATTGATTAGGATGACGGGAGCAACAAAGCTATTTTGGATTCAATACTCTTGCCACATCTCCTCTATGTCGTGAACTGAAATCTTAACTCCAGTGTGGGTTGTGTTAGTAGGCCAGGGTTTTTGGGAACCAATTAGGTCGTGAGGGGCAGAGTCCTGATGAATGGGGCTGATGTCTTCAGAAAAGAGTTCACGGAGAGCTGTCTACTGTCTTCTTTCCTCGTCGTGAAGCCACACCAAGAAGTCAGCAGCCACCAACTGATAGGGGGCCTTGCCAGAGACTACCATGCTGCCACTTGATCAGGGGTGCTCTGGCCTCCAGGACTATGAGAAATATGATTTACTATTTATAAGGCACCTGGTCTATGTATTTTGTCAGGCATAGCAAATAATACAGTTAACTAAGATAAGTGCTTTCTTGCCTTCTTTTGATGACTTACAAATTCACATGCCTCACTGTGTGTGTACAGATATGGACACAGAATCTAGAGCCTGCTTTCTAGATGATGGTCTTCTTTCTACTTACCTAGTTGCGGGAACAGATGCGCTCACATTCCAGACATTGCAGTTAGTGTCTGTCTAGGAGCATCAAGCTAAGAGTCTCTGCCCAGGCCAGACCTGCAGCGCCATTTTCTGGAGCTTCCAGTGCCATCCACCCTGGCCTCTGCATTCCTGCTACTGTACTGTGGTCTCTCTTGCTTCCCCAGAGATCAAGGAGTAAGTGAGAGGAGGGAAGAGAGGATGACAAGGATGAAAGGGTTGAAATTATATTTTAATTGCATGTACCAATTTTCTAAAAAAACTCATCATCATGTAATATTAATAGGCACTAATAAAATATATAATTCTGAGCATGTGCTGCTTTTTTACATTCATCAGCATTAAGTCTTCTTTCTCACGCCCAACTTTCTTTATTGTTGTTGGCTATTTGCACTAATGGTTCTGTGGTGATTTAGGGCCTCAGTGAGGTGGATAGGGAGAGAGGGAATTTCAGAAGTCTCCCTTTATCCATGAAGGATGTGTTCTAAGACCTTTAGAGTATTTCTGAAATTTTGACTAGTACCAGACCACATGTATCTGTCTGTCCATCCATCTATCTATCTATCTATCTATCTATCTATCTATCTATCTATCTATCTATCTATCTATCTATCATCTATCTATCTATCTATTATCTATTTCTTTATGTACACATCTATGGTAAAATTTTATTTCTAAATTAGGTACAGTAAGAGGTAAATAGCAAATAATAAACTAGAGCAATGATAATAATATAGCATTATAAAAGTTATTTAAAATTTATGACTTACTTATTTTTGAAATTTTCCCCTCAATGTTTTTAGGGCATGGTCCACTGTGGAGGCCTGAAGTCACGGAAAGTGGAAATGCAAGGGCATGACTGGAATTCAGTCTCCTGAGTGTTCACCTCCCTTGTGTTTACCTCATTTTCTCCTTGTCAGAACAGGGCTTGGCTTAGCTGGGGGCTAAGTTTTTCTTGGTCCCAATATGTGACAGCTCCAATGTAGTGATTGTAAAAGGTACAAACTCAACTCCACAACTTTCTGGAAAATGGTTATGCTTATGTTGCTGCTTAGAACACCTTAGCACTGTTGGCAGTTAGGAGTTTTATATTTAACTTTTCTCTGACAGAAAAGAGGGAAAGGGTCTTTCTCCAGGATACTGGCGATACCCAAGGGAGGCGGCCCTTGTCCATGCCTCCCTCCATTGTGTTCAGTGGAACGCAGCAGAAGTGGGCGGTCTTTGAGAAGCGGCACAGAGGCTGGTGCCTAAAGCCAAAGTTAAACGACCCCCCCCCCCGCAATTCCTTAAATTCAAGCTTGTTTAGGAAGAGGGAAGAGCCAGAGGACAAAGCCAACTCTATGCTGAATTATATTACCACGTTTTGTCAAAGCTCTGAAGTGCGGAGTTCCATTTCTCACCTGGAATGAAGCAGAGAAGCCGTGCAGGAACCCTCTGGGTGCTATAAATGTGTAAATGTGCCACCAAAACACTATATAAAATGCCTACAGTATCTCCTCGATTGAGGATTCAATCCTGATTTGAACTTTTGTCATTCATTCTCCACTCTTTCTCTCTTCTGGGAGAAGGTATGCTTTCAAGCTTTGGCCTTGTGGATTTTAATATCTTTCTGCTTTGAATCACAATTTCAACTTATTATTTCCTCCTAGCTTCTTGCTGGGTTCCTTAGAGAACTGGCTGGTTTCTCCACAGACTTCCTCACCTGGAACAAGTCCCAAAGTCAGTTTCCTTTCAACACTGTAAGGGGCTAACTTTGCTGTTACCTTGAAGGTATCCTGAGTGTCTGCCGTAGTGGGGTCTTATGCAGCTGTCATATCAAAACAGCTCCCTTTGGTTGAAATATGATCAAAGGAGAACCTTTTTTTAAGTCTCTCAGTACAGATTACCTGTTACTATTTAAAATTGTTGACTCTGAACACCCTTTGACGATCTTTTAAACTTAGGTGTAAAACGCTGGCTGTTCACTTTCATTTTCAGAGGGTGTTCTAGTGATTTTTACACTTTCTTGCACATTAGAATCATCTGGGGAGTTAAAAAACATTCCCAAACGTTTAGGCTGCACCTGATGCCAATTAAATCAGGATCTCTGGAGGTAGGGAGGAGATAGGAACCAGTAACCACGTTGTTTTTTCAGCTTCATAGGTGATTCCAATGTGCTGCTGGGTTTGAGAATCAGTGTTATAGACCAGTGGCTCTTAAATGTGAGTGTGTCAGAGTCACCTGGAGAGGCTGGTAAACACATTCTGGGCCCCCAGGGCTTTCTGGGTAAGAAAGCTTAAGAAGGGGTTCCAAAATTTGTATTTCTTACATGTTCCCAGTTGTCACTACTGGCCAGGAGATTACTGTGAGTGGTATTTTCTAGAGTTTCAGGTCTATTAATACTACTGGAGTGGAGAAGATGAGAAATTTAAGCTATAAAGATTAATTTTTGGGCTAGGTGATGTACCAGGCTTTGGGCAATGTTTTTATGACCATGCTGCTCTGTTGCTATGGCTGAATTTGAGTTTGATTGACAACATATTTTGTTTCTGATGCATTTAGCTCAAGCCTTGGATAGTCAGCCACAATCTATTCCCCATGGTTGGAACTGTTTCATAAATGCAAATGCAGAAAAACCCTCGTCCACTGCTTGTTACTCAATACAGGGATCTTAGGAAGTGTCATGGTATGTGGGGAATGTGGTTGTGTTCCTCCCCTTGTATTTCTCTGCTAGTGGGGGTGCAAGGAAAACCTTCAGAAGTGTGATAAATAGCCTTTCTCTAGCAAACAACAGATTTTTCTTTTTTGGGCTTAACAGTTCCCAGCCTGGCCACCTCTTGTTTCAGCTTAGTGCAATATTTTTTCTTCTATTATAAATATTATCTGCACAACTCTCTTAGCTTTACCAGGCCCATTAAAGTGTCATTAGGTTTCCCATTAGCAGCTACTATTGATGGTTTCCTGCAGAGGCCCCAGCGTGATCCTCCTTGCTATGAGTCTGAGCTGGGGGAGAAGAGAAAAGGAAGAAATGTGGAGAATTCAGTAGTATCTGCCTCCCAACTTCATATGACAAAGGCTAGGCTGGAACCGAAGTCATTCTTCTCTAGGAAAAGTTGGCAGCGGGTAAAACAAAAACGTGTGAATCTGTTCCTCTTGCCCCCCAAACAGCCACTGCCATTCAATTTCTCTGCTGTTTTTTGTGTTTTTAAACTATAAAAGAACAAACAAAATATCCAGCTCAGCTTGAGCCCCTTTTTATATCCCCATCCCTATGACAGTTTCTAGCATGGATACTTTGCAGCTTGCTGTCATTGGTGTATTTCTTTTACTCAATTTTGCCTTTCTTAGAAAAACACCAACCTTTTCTATGAAATCCCCATGTGTATTTATTAAACATTACACGAGGAATAAAATCTAAGGAAACAAGAAACCTTTGTACAGTTGGAAATCTCACTTACTGACTGCTTATAGTGATTAATTAGTCCCTTTAACAATCTATAGCTAAAGAAATAATGCTAACACTTTAGAATTTCTGCTATCAGAACCCTCTGTACATATACACATTTCCCCAGGCTGTCAGTGTCTCCAGGACTTCTTTACCAAGACAGCTGTCAGGCATAACCTATCCTCGTTTAATAAACAATGTCATCTTTCAGAAGCTTTTAACTTCCTTCTCCTCAGATGCCCACGTTTCTTTTCTAGCAGTTTAGAAGGAAGGAAGAAAGGAGCCTAATTACTTGTACTAGCTCCATTTACCAGCCCCGCTTCACCACGATTGTGCTTTTCTGATTAGGGGGAAATTTGCTTTCTCTGACTGCTGCTTAGATTTAGCTCTCTGCCCTTTCCAGACAAAGAAGAGAGTCCTAATTTACATTGAATACATGCATTTAGTCATTACCACTAAATGTTACTACCTCTCCTTGAGAATCTTGGGAAGCTCTCTGTGTGGCTTTAGTAGAGGGCTTCTTTTCAGAGGCTTCAATGAAGTTTGAGAGTCCTTAAAGCCTGTCCCATACTATGTGTATTCAGCTAGGAAAGGGGTGATATTTTTCCCTGGAGAGAAGGCTGTGCTCTGGGCTATTGACCAGGTTGTCATTGGATGGAAGGTTTTGGGGGAGGGGAATTGTTTCCAGGTCCTTTGTACCCCAAACAAAGAATTGAGCCAGACACTCAAGAGGAGTAACAAGAGTTTGACTTATTAAATATGAAAGAAATGAAAGTGCACTTCCATGGGGTGGGAGTGGGCCAATGAGAAGAGTTCATAGGCTTGATATGAGTAGTTAGCACATCTCTAAAAGTCCTAGGCTCATGGGAAGGTCTGTATTTTGGGACTGATGGAAAGTATGGTCCAGTGTGGTAACTGAATCATCCTACCTGTTGGAGGGGGAGTTTCCACCACTGCAAGGGGGAGTTTTTAATCACACAAGGTTTTTATATTACATGTCAAAGTATTTTAAAGCACAGGTGGAGGGAGGTCAAAATCACAATGCAAATGAAGTTGGATATAGACCAGGGTCAAGTATTTTCTAGGTGCCTGGGGGTCTTTGGATAGGGGAAAATGACCTTTATATGTTCATTTTCTGATGTTTTGACATAGTTGTCCTTATTCTGTCTGGTTTCTTGACTCTTGCTGATGGCTTCCTGCTGTTTACATGTACTTGTTCTACCTCCTATCTCAGAGTTCATCTGCTGGAATGGAGGAGGTCACAGGAAGCATCACAGGGAAGATCTGGGAATTTGACAGCAAGAGCACATGGTATGGCTATGGTGCTGCTCTGCTTTGCATTGGCAAGTTGCCCAATAGTTCAGGAAACTCAATAGATCCTTTGAAAGCAACCTCTACCAAGTCTCTGGAATAACAGATGTCACTCTTTCCTCTGTAAAACATGCAACATGACTCCTTAGTGGTGGCAATAAATATGGTAGTGTTCTTCCTCCAGGTGATGTTTCTGCTTCTCAAGAGTTGAATGCATTGGTAGCAACTGTGCTTATGCTTTTTGCATCTGCTATCCTAATTATATAATTTTGTTAAATATTGCAAATAGATTGGATACTAATGAAATAAGAAAGTGTTTATAGAAAAGCTAAGCTTTCTTGGAAAGATTTGATAAAACAAGTTGTTACAAACTTTCAAGTTAGAAATAGGAAAAACATCTGCAAAAATTTTTTAAAAATGAAGACTTGCAGAGTTCTACAGTTAGATGGCTTTTTCTCATCTACAGAAATTAGATGTCACAGTATAAATGAAGTTTAGGTAAAAAAGACAGTGGAAGACTCTAATGATTAGGCTCATGCTAGAAGAAGGAGCCTGAACTCCATATTAATAGACTGATGAATACATGTAAATTGATAGTTTTACATTTGAATACAATACTTAAGGAATTTCAATGGTCTTTTCTGATTTACCATTAAACTATAAATTTGTACTGTAGTCACTACTTATGAAATCCAGGGATGAGCTGGTTATTTCTACTTTGAAAATTGCAGCACATTGTCCTCAAACTCCAACAATGTTCTGTGGATTTTGTGAACCTCTAGAGGCTTACCTATTCATTGTCACCTCTGGCTGTGATGATCCGATTTTCAATATTTCAGTTTTTCCACAATCACTTTTCCTTTATGTGTTGTCTTTGTTCTGTCACTCAGGCCTAGCTGTGATGTTCAGATTTCCTTAACTTCTGTATCAAAATCTTACATAAAGCATGTATAGCAGACCTGAGTAAAGTTGGGGGAAAGGCAAGATATAACAAGATTTTACATTGTGGTGACAAAACATTTATAAATTAGAGATCAGACATTCTTATCTTTGAAAGCTCTTTGGTTACTTTGCTACAGGAAGAAGATTTGGGCATGAACCTCACACAACACCCCAGCTATACACCATACACTTAGTTTCTTCTAATTCCATTCATTTCTCTTTTTTTTTTCTTCTCACTCCTGTTTATGCCAAAAGCAGAGCAGTTGAGCTAACTCTTGGCTACTTCATCTCCTGATAACACTTGCTCTTGAGTTGGGCCACCTTGTAGGAGTCCACCCCACTGATCATCCCCAAAGCAGGCTGTAAGCAGCACAGGTTGTAAGGAGTTAATCCTGCAATTGGCTTATTTTAGAAGTGATTCTGACTTTAGAAGTGAAGCATGTGAGAAAACACACAGTGAGGTCTGAGTGACTCTTAACCAATTCTGCTCCCAGCCTAACACAAAAATGCTTTGTCCTTTACAAGCCTACCCTCCATCAGCAACATTCTTTAGCAATCACATGTAGTTCCTTATCCCAACCTTACAATGATTGTGTCACCAATAAATATCAATGATTCTGGCTGTTTATGGCCTTTTTTTTTTTCTAAATCACTGATCATACCAGTTCCCTGCCTCTACCTTTAAGTATTTTTTCTTTCCATGCATCATATCACCCAGCAAGAGATGGAGAACTGCTATAGGGGTCTGCTTATGCACCCAGGTAGCTTATATGTAGTAAATATAAGTAAAAGTGGGCAGGAAATATTATTTCTCTGGGATAAAAGGCATGAATTTGTATTTTTTGTGTGTAAATCAGAATCTGCTATTTATCAAGGTGTTTCTTAACCCTGGACAGTTTTCTCCCTAAGAATAGATAGAGAGAGCAGCTCCGGGCCCGCCATGCTGTGTCTCCAGCAGACTGAGCAGCGAGCGGACTGGACCCAGCAGCTCCAGGCCCGCAGTGCCGTGTTTCCAGTGGACTGGGGAACGAGCGGCGGGCGGACCAGACCCAGCAGCTCCGGGCCCGCCGTGTCGTGTTTCCAGCGGACTGGGGAACGAGCGGCAGGCGCACCGGACCCAGCAGCTCGGGGCCCCACAGTGCCGTGTTTCCAGCGGACTGAGCGGTGGGCGGACTGGACCCAGCAGCTCCGGGCCCGTCATGTCGTGATTCCGGTGGACTGGGGAACCGGCGGCGGACGGACTGGACGCAGCAGCTCCGGGCCCACCGTGCCGTGTTTCCAGCGGATTGAGGAATGAGCAGCGGGCGGACCGGACCCAGCAGTTCCAGGCCCGCCGTGTCGTGTTTCCGGTGGACTGGGGAACGAGCGGAGGGCGGACTGGACCCAGCAGCTCCGGACCCGCCATGCCGTGCTTCCGGTGGACTGAGGAACGAGCAGCGGGCGGACCGGACCCAGCAGCTCTGGGCCCGCCATGCCGTGTTTCCAGCGGACTGAGGAACGAGCGGCGGGAGGACCAGACCCAGCGAATGCGGCCCCACCGTGCCTTGCTTCCGGTGGACTGAGGGAGCAGCACGCGGACCCGGCTGCAGGGTGCAGTCCATTTCCAGTGGACTGAAGGCTGCCCAGCAGCCCACTGTATCCTGGAGCTGTGCAGTGAGGAGTCAGACATAGAGGTAACTCATAAGCTCAAAGTATCCAGTATAGAATCTAACAAACCTTTTTATCTTATTTACTGTGTTTAATTCTGATATTGGCATTTATTGTATTATGGTAACAAACATGATGCGATTGTTCTGCTCAAATACCTACCATGATGTGTCAGGAGTGAGAACTCTCAAGGGTTATTACAGATTCAAGGAGGACCCCCCAGGAAAGTGCTGCTTCCAAAGGGCCCCAGATAATAGAAAGAGACCTGCAACAAACATTG
>PVIC010018399.1:0-31633 GCA_004025085.1 Thryonomys swinderianus
TTCTTTCTTTCTTTCTTTCTTTCTTTCTTTCTTTCTTTCTTTCTTTCTTTCTTTCTTTCTTTCTTTCTTTCTTCCTTTCTTTCCTTTCTTTTCTTCCTTCCTTCCTTCCTTCCTTCCTTCCTTCCTTCCTTCCTTCCTTCCTTCCTTCCTTCCTTCCTTCCTTCCTTTCTTTCTTTCTTTCTTTCTTTCTTTCTTTCATTCATTCTTTCTTTCTTTTTCTTTCTCAGTGTATCACTTTGTAGTTCAGGCTGGTTCTGAGCTCACTATGTAGCCCAGGAAAGCCTCAAACTCAGCAATCCTCCTGTCTCTGCCTCCCGGGTGCTGGGATTATAGGCTTGAGCCACCACACCTGGCAGATTCTTCATTCTTATTTCATTTATTCATTCGACAAATTTTTTAAAAATTGATTTTATTGGTACATTTTATATAGACATCATGATAACATTCAACATTGAGGATTTGTACCTGTACATGACACATCTTGATTCTCATTTTTTTCCCATTCCTCTGCCCCAGTGAACATCTATGCACTTGGCAGTACAGAGTGGTGCTCTTACAGTCTATTTGTGTTGATGAATCAAACAAATATGAATTTTTCTCCTGGAATTCATACCCCAGTAGTTGAGATGGAAAATTTTTCAAAGAAATAATCTTACCATGAAAAGCTGTGCTAAGTGCTAATAAATATTGAACATGCAACAGTATTGAACTAGGTGATTTGATGTTGTTACTTGACAACAGGAATATAAATTATCCCTCTCTAGAACTTTATGTTCTACTTGAAATTATCTGTTTTTCAATTTCAAACTTATTTTCTGGTTCCTCCAAGAATATTGAAAGCTTCAAGAGGAGTAAACTGTACCTGTCCTATACTGAGTTGTCTTGTTTACTGTAGTGACTTGCTAAGTGCCCAGTAATTATTTGTAAATGATGTAACAATCTTACACATATTTATGTTGACTTTATTGAATGGGAAGTATAGGACTTATACCCATTCTGTAGATAAAGACAAGAAGATATGCTGTAAATACAGGTTTGGTAATTAGCATTAGATGAAGATACTATCATTAATAATGACAATGCTCTATAGAATGTTTGCTACGTGTAAAGTAGAATGTTAGGTTCCATCTATGGATTATGTCATTGAGTTCTCACAACAGTTCTCTGTGAGGTAATAACTATTATTATCTCTTCCATACATAGGGAGTCTGAGGATCAGAGAGGCAAATGACTCATTGTAGGTCAAGGAAGAAAGAGAGTACCGAATTAATACCAGTGTCTGTTTTTAAGATGTTGGCCCTCTATAATTAAAGTCTTTTCTTGTGCTTTATCTATGCTGTAAGAGGATACTAGAGAGAAAATATATTTCTGACCTACATCTCTGTCACTTGAGCTCATTAGGCTAGTATGAATACAGAGAAGGATACTACAATCAAAACGGAAAGTTATGTATTCAAGTTTACCCAGTCTTTCATGAAAAACTAAGGCCAGAACCAGAGCTTCTGACTTCCAGGACAGCTTTCTTAGATAAAATCATGTTATTTCATCCCCTTGCATAGTGAATTTTAAATTTAACCCCTCTCACAAGGGCTAGATTTTCAAATTTGGCTACAAATATTAAAGGTTCCCTGTACTTCCAGCATACTGAAGTTAATACATAATATTTGAATGGATATGTGTACCCCTAGGTTCCATAGTTCCTATTGAGTAGGAGGTAAATGACCTTAGGAAATGAGAATCTAAGATATCCTGAGTCTCAAAATCTACCTTAGTTGTCCATGTCCTTCAATAAGTTCATAACCCATTTATAGGAGTGGTGTCTTGAAAGACCAAAATAAAAATTACATGATGGAAAGGCAAGTGGAGAGAATGAACTCACAAAAGTTTCACCAGTGTGTATAATGAGTAAGCAGCCTCTAATTTGGTGTGGAATTCAGAAGTCTGAAAGTAAGGAAATTTCATCATTTATTCTTAAATCATGTTCCTTTTACTGTTATTATATATGGACATTTAATATATCTGAAGTAGAGAAATATAAAAAGGTAATAGTACCAACTATCACTGATTAACTAATTAGTGCAATTATAATCTGGAAAGTGTGAAGAGTATGATATAGAAGAACTATGTTCAGATAAGAGAAGGAACACTTCAAGATTAAGAGCTTGGCTTCGAGTCCTATCTGTGCTGAAAGACTCGCTCTGCCATCTTTTGGCTTCATAGCTGTGGAGGAGTCAAACTCAGTTATTCCCCATATCAAATTGGGCCAATAATAGTACCTGTGGCCTAACGTTTTAATAGATGCCAAGTGGGATTAGTCTAATAAGTGACTTAGAACAATATTTGGAATGATATAAATGGTAATAATAGGAAAGGTTTGAAAATATAAGTGTACATTAAAGCATACTTACTTAAACTCTATCATGTGATTCTATAAACATCATTGATCTCTATCTTGAGCCCAAACACTGTGCCAGATAGTAGTAAGGTTAGTGAGGGGAATCCCATACCATCAAAGATTGCTTAGTCTACAGGACACAGATCCATACATGACTGACTATAATGCTATTTCTATTCTTAGTAAGAATTTATAGACATTATTTGCCATATAAGCATTGTTTGCCATAATTTATCTCTATTTCTTTACCACTTAGATATTCCTCATACAGAATGTTAAATACCAGATGGTATAAAGCTATTTTAAAGCTAGTTTTAAAATTTCATTCCTTATCTTACATATAACAAAGAATCTTAATGAACAAACCACTTGCAAAGCATTTATGGAATCTTAGTTCTTAGAGGGTACCTTGAGAAAGATAGAAAGGAATGCAGCTATGGGCTTCTGGGAGAAGCACAAGACTTAAAGTCAGGAAATCTGAACTTGAGTCAGTTTCTGCCACTGACCAATTGAGTGGCCTTGAATGAGTCACTTAACTGTACTGCTGGGAATATTATGTGAATTAGAAATGGAGAAAATAGCTGGTTTTCAAGAATTTTCCCATTAGTCAGCCTCCCTTTATTCAACATAAGACACAAGGGTCTCTGTTTTTAATGAAGTCATTCTCTCTGAGAACATAAAGACATAAAAGGCCATATCTGGCTTTCAACCTCCTACCATGTTACTCAAATAAGCTTTTGCTAAATTCACTAGAAACTCTATTGTCAATAAATGTAATGATCATTTCTGAATCCTCATTTTATGTAACTTTTCATCTGTATCAGCCTTAGTTAAACACCCTCCCATTCTTGATATAATATCTTTCTTGGGCTTCTGTGATATACTTTCTTAGTTTTCTTCATAAGTGATTTTTGTCAGTCTCTTATTGAGCTCCCCTTTTATTTTCTAAAAGTAGTGTGGCAAAGTTTCTCAAGGCTTAGTCCTATACCCTCTTTTCTTCTTCTCTGTGTACCCTTCCTAGACTTCAAAGACTCTTTCCCCTATTCAGAACCCACTTCAACCCTTGTTCAGTGTGTTCCCTTCTCATTACATTGTAGGTTTCATAAAAGAATGTGTCAGTCTTATTCACTAGACACACAGCAAATACCTATGAAAAATTAATGTTCCGCAAAATTTTATACCTGAATCATTTATAATTGACAAAATGTAGACATACCCACAAGTTTTTCATCTGATGAATGAAAAAGCTAATGTAATACATCCATAAAATAGAATATTATTCAACCATAAAAGAATGATATATTAATTCATTACACAGCATAAGTGAACCTTGGAAACCTATAATTAATAAAATAAATGAGTCACAAAAGACAACACAACACATTCTGTGATTCTGTTTAACAGAAAGTGTCCAGGTAGGAAGATTGATACAGACAGACTAGTGGTTACTAGAGGCTGCAAAGAGAGGCAAATAGTAATTACCAACAGGTTTGGAGTTACTTTTGAGAATGATGAAAATGTTCTAAAATTAGATAGCAGTGCTAAATCTACAACTTTATGAATATAATAAATCCATCAAATTATATGCTTTAAATATGTGAACTTCGGGGTTTGTGATTTATACCTCTGTAAAGCCTTTAAAAACTAATGATGGACTATAAACAATATACATGACATATCTTCCAAAATAGAATAAAACTGATTTTTAGTTTAATAGAGGATAAAGACACAGAAACTATTAGTGTTTCATCCTATATTTTATGCACATCTATTTTATGCTTCTATTTCCACCTCCTTGAGAATCAGCACCTGGGGGAGAAAACATAAGTTCTTAAATTTGGAAAGGACTGAGCATTTATATACTTCTGTCTCTCTCTCTCTCTCTCTCCCCCGCTTCTGTCTCTCTGTCTCTTTCTCCCCCTCTCAATCTCTCCATCTGTGTTTCTGTCTCTGCCTCTCTTTGTGTCTCTGTCTCGTACATGAAAACAGATGTGCAGAGGTAAAGACTCCAAGTTCACAAAGCACATTAGTGACCAGATCTCTACAGAAGCTGTTGTCTCCTGAGTGTAATCTTGGAGTTCTTTCATTACTCTCAGCCAAGTCAACATTCTTAAGAGTTTTTCTCAGAAATCTTCCACATCTTTTTCTTACAAAATCTTATTCACCCCTATTATAAGGGAAGCTGAAAATGTGTTTTCTATAAGTAAAAGAGAAAAGGGGAATAGACTTTTGGCATACAACTTACAGTTTCTGCCATATGTTCTTTTGCTAAAAATGAGATTGGCCAATATTTATATCCCAAAGAAGCCCTTTTGCAGAGGTTTCCCCTAAAGTCAACACCCACACTTCTGGTGTGACTACAATAGCCACGCATAGTACCCACGTCAAGTAACCATCTCTAGCCCCAGTTAATAGGCTCAGCAGTTCCTGAGTAAATTGCATTTGACATGCTCACAAGCAAGGCACTGGCTCAAGTGAATGCAACTTTACTTTAGAAACAAATCAAGGTAATACTATCCTGAAATAAAGAAACATGAGGTGCAAGATTCTTCTAGAATGCAAACTATAAACTGTGATATAAAAATACTTAGTGACTTTTCTTGTCTTTTTATCAGTACGTTTTCCTACATGGTATTCTTTGATATGTCTGATTATGGTGATTAATTGAAAAGACTTGATAAGGATGGACATTTTATTTAAAATTAGAATGTAACAAATTTTGCAGAGTTTTAAACTTTCTGTTTTACCTTTTTAAATCCTTATTGGTACATGGTATATACAAATTCTGATTACACTCAATATTGGGAATCTGTATATGGCACAATTTAATTTTCATTTTTTCCCATTCCCCTATCCACCCTACAACCCTTCAGCCCTCACCCCCTAAATACATAAGCTTTGTTTCCCTTTCTGTTACCATCACATTTTTCTTTACCCCTCATTACTTACTCCACCACATTTCCCTGTGCATATTTTCTGTTTCACAAAATCCATCAAACATTCTATTTTTTTTAAGACAGGGTCTTGCTTTGTAGTTAAGGCTGGCCCTGAGCTCACTATGTAGCCCAGGCAAGCCTCAAACTCAGCAATCCTCCTGTCTCTGCCTCCCAAGTGCTGGAATTACAGGCGTGAGCCACCACACCCAGCCATCATACATTCTAGAATTTATTAACATCTTCAATTTCTCATACCAGAGAACAGATACGATATTTACACATCTGTGACCCCTTTATTTCACTTATGAGTATGTCCTGAAGATACATCCATTTGAGTATAAATGACTCAAACTTATCATTCTTTAAGACAGTGTAATACTCCATTTATAGGAAAACCTCATCTTCATCCAGTCTCCAGTTGATGGGCATTTGGGTGTTTCCATGATTGAGCTCTTGACCATGGTGCTTTAATCATTTGTGACTTATATTTGCAGCATAAGTTCCTGTTTCTTTCTAGCTCGATGAAAGCAAATTCTTTAAAGTAAAATTATATTGAGAAGATCAAAGGTTCACAAGGTAGAGTAGTCCCTTCTCTTGTCATCTGCAAGAACCTCCCCCCTTAAAGTAAATAATCAATATTGAGACTGCTATCTTCACAGAGTCTCTTGTCTCAGGAAGTCAAAGAATGAAATTTCAAACAGAAAGAGATTACACTGGACTCCTGACTTATTAATTCAATTCGTTCATGAAGGATAGTTTTAACTGAACTTGGTTGTAAAGAGACTATTTTCCCATAAGAAATAATTAAAGGGCCGGAGATTTAGCTCAGTGGTTCCTGTGCCTGCCTCGTAAGTACAAGGTCCTGAGTTTGATCCTGGTAACCACATACAATGCTGGGCATGGTGACTCATGCCCACCAGCAATCAATACCACATACTACAGTGCCAGGCGTGGTGTCTCATGCCTGTCATCCCAGCACTTGGGAGGCAGAGGCAGGAGGATTGCTGAGTTCGAGGCTTGCCTGGACTACATAATGAGCTGAGGGCTAGCCTGAACTACAAAGCGAGACCCTGTTCTCTCTCTCTCTCCCTCCCCCCCTCTCATACACACACACAAAACACACATACACAAAAGAAATAATTACAATACCTATAATGCATTCTGAACTTACCAAAGTACTCCTTTACTAACCTTTTAATAACAAAAAGTTGTATAATGTGCATAATTTACCAGAAACACCAATAATTTCCTAGTGTATTCATTGATGTTATAAATGTGTCTAGTTTACAAAAACAGTAATTTCATACTGTACTCTCCATTCAAATTGACAAGTTCAGTTTATAGGGAGGGAGGATGAAATGGAATATGGTTATTATTTGGAAGGAGAGTTCCCTTCTATATGAACATCAGGAAATTTGCTCTCTGGTGTCCTTTCTGTCCTTGGAAGAGTCTGTAGACCACTAAGACCTGCTTCTGGTTCAGTAGGTCTCAACTTTTCAGAATTAAAACCTGATATAAGGTTGTCTTTTTCTGTTTTTTTTTTAAGCACTCTTTTATAGTAGGATGTGACATTGTCATTAAACAGTTAAATGTACTTGTTGGCCTTTTCCCTTTCTGGGTGGGTCTTCTATACAAATGTTTGTAGCTCTGTCTTTTTTCAGGATTTCCCTTATTTCAGAAGAACTTTGCTGCACCAATTGTTGACACTCCCCCTCCACTTTAGAAATCTCCTCAGCTGCCATTCTCTATTGCTCAGCCAAAAGTTGCTGAAGTTCCTCTGTAGACAGTGCCTGTGAGTGTTCCTTCACTGGTTCCTCAGCATCACCACTGTCTACCTGCTGCCTATGGACTCTGCTGTAGAGACAGCGTCATCAACCATAAAATCAAGTGAAGGCTCAAGATCCCCTACACGGTCTTCAGAGTCTCTCTCCTGTATAATTTTAAGCCACACTTTCTTCCAGGGATATCTCAATGTCTTTAGAGAGATAATTGGCCCAGAATTTTTCAATTATCCCCATACATGAGAGATGTTGTAATGTTCCTTGCAGAGCTCTTTAATGATTAAATCTGTATCTGAGACCATCTAGAAGCACTTCAGGAAGAATTCCATGGAATATAGCTTCTTACAGTTAGCTATAATCTGCTAGTCCATAGGCTGCAGTAGAGGAGTTGTATTAGACAAGAGTAACTTGAATGAGGGCCATGGAAACTCTTCAGCCAATTCTTCCACCAAATCTCATGTGTGAGCAGCATTGTCCATGATGAGGAGTGCATTGAATTGTAAACCTTTGTCTTCTAGAATCTTCTTAACAGTAGCACATGAAGCCTCCCTCGTCCACTCCAGAAAAGCACTCTTGTAACCAGCTTTCCCATTAGATCTCTATGTGACCCCTTGGCTATTCTCTATGACTTTATGTGTTTTGCACACTCTATGTGTCCCAGAGTGTGATAAACCAACAAAGGCTTTATCTTGAGGTCACCCTTTGCATTGGCAATGTGTATAGCCCATCCTTCGTGGGATTGTGGCCTGGCATTTCCTTCTTTTCCTGGGTAATATATGTTCTCCTTTTCTTCCAGAAAAGTTCATTTTCATCACAGTTAAAAACTGTGAAAAGAGATATATTTCTCTGTCATCAATTCAAAAATTTATTTAATTTTCAGCAGCCCTTTTATCAATACTGGCTGCTTCACCTTGTTCTCCATGAAACCTAGTTTTCACTTTAAAATTGTAACCCCCCCCCCGACTGGTGTGAAATGTTTCACCATTATCATTATTAATGAATTATCCTTTATGAGATTTGCATCTATAGCTCTAGCTTTTTCACAAATTATAGATTGAGGCTATAACCTGCCATTTGTCTTTCATTTATCCACCCTACTGATAGCCTTTCTACCTAATCTAACAGTCCATCATGACTTACTAATTTGTGTAACACCTTTGGCAACACTAGCTTCCTTATACAAATACTTTCCCTGTAAGAATGTGGACATCATGGATTTCAAAATGCTATACATCTTAGCAAGATCTATAACATGAATGCCACTCTTTTTCTCTATAATGTCCTTCTTTTTGATTATGATTGCTTTCCTTCCTTCTTTAACTTCTTTTGTAGCTTTTTAAGGGCTATTTTGCTAGCAGTAAACATAATGATTATATAAAACATTGACTGAAAACACATCCACAAACACATATATGTGGGCACAAACTGATGTTTGATATGGTTTTTTTCTGGCATCACAAGTCTTTGTTTACAACCATATAGCTGGTTAGCATTGGGGTCTTAACTCAAGACTTTGGTCATAAATGAAAACTAAAATCCTGGTCATAACCCAGGTTGTTCATATGTGAAGTGGGTAATAACTTAAGAGTCCACTGTAAAGAGAAAGTGTTTATTGGAAATAAACGAAGAGAAGTAGCTCCTAGTGGATATCCAGTAGTGGTCCTGTTAAGTGGGGATAAATAGTAGAAATAAATGGTAGGGAAGGCCTATAACTCCTTTAGTAGGGAAAGGCTATATTTCATGTTTCCTGAGGTGTTCTTGGATCAAAAACTTAGTTTTACTGCTGATTATTTTAATTCTCATCAATGTGGGTGTTCACCCAAATTTATCTCAGGCTCTTTCTCTAGTTAGTTGTCTATTCATAAACTAACCAAACTCTGTTTTATATTGATATTAATGTTGTTAGTAATACTTGAAAGCTTGACATGTAGAAGACAACAAAGAAAGGTGATTATTTTTAAGGATACATTGTTTTCCAATGAAAAGACCAAGTCTGCAAAGTCTCATTAGCCTTTCTAACTTAATTTCATATCAAGCCCAAGAGTCATGTAGCATTATCCACGTGCAGGACACAGCAAACAATAACATCTCCTGCAGATATATTAATTATTTGTCTTGAAAAATGCTTCATTTCTTGATCTTCTAATGATATTGGATAATATCACTGTTCATGGCATTTTAATGAATACCCTCGGAATAACAGTGTTCATGAAAATATTTCTGATTTCTAATTAACTTATAAGTTTTCTTGGGCATTTTTTTTTCATTTTTGCTTTGTTGTTTTGAAACTGCAAATGAAGGAAGGAAATTACATGGTAAATACTTAATGTGCTCTTTCTGAACCTCTCTCTAGATGACATAAATTAATGGCTGGTCTTGTTTTTCATGCTCCCATGCATCAGAAGAAAGAAATTAAGACAGTGATGCTATGTAACTATTATAAGAAGAATTCATCTTTGATCAGAATAATGCACAGATTTCCAGCTTTGGTACATATGTACTTTACTGAGACAGTTCTTGGGCTAAGGAAGTAACTCAAGCTCTGCCAAATGGGATTGTTTAAATTTTAGCGATTCTGGCCCCCAAACCTAACTGTCTGTATCCACTGCATGGGAAGAGCACCCTCTTCTAAAACATAAGGAACTGTATTACCCAGCAGCCTGTGATAAGTTAAATTAGTCTGCAGACAATTTAACTTTAGGCACACTCGCCTCTAGGAAACCCATTAATTTTGTTAAAGTGAGTATATTACAATCACTGGGGATTTTCCAAAAACTTCTGTTGCCACAGAGCCTTGCTTAAAGAGAGGGAATGTTGATTGATTACATGAATTTTTCTTTTCCCTTTCCCCACAAAAAGATCACACATAAAGTATGTATATATATTTGGCCTTTTATTGAGCTTTTCATGTTTTTTTTTTTTTTAATTAAAGTAAGACAGGGTTGGAGACTTAGCTCAGTGGTTCTGGTGCCTGCCTCGCAAGCGCAAGGCCCTGAGTTTGATCACCGCTAACCACATATAATGCTGGGCGTGGAGACTCACACCCACCAGCAATCAATACCACATACCACAGTGCTGGGCATGGTGGCTCACGCCTGTAATCCCAGCACTCGGGAGGCAGAGACAGGAGGAATGCTGAGTTCCAGGCTTGCCTGGGCTACATAGTGAGCTCAGGGCCAGCCTGGACTACAAATCAAGACCCTGTCTCAAAAAAAAAAATTAGCCGGGCGTGGTGGCTCATGCCTGTAATCCCAGCACTCAGGAGGCAGAGACAGGAGGATTGCTGAGTTCGAGGCTTGCCCAGGCTACATAGTGAGCTCAGAGCCAGCCAGAACTACAAAGCGAGACCCTGTCTCCAAAAAAATAAAAATAAAAATAAATTAAAAAAATTAAATAAGACATAGGATAGAAAAATAAGACATAGCAACTGTACTTATGGTCTACATGAATGAAAATATATAATTAAATATTGAATGGAAAATTACTTGAATAGGACATTTTTGGATATGTAGATGTGTAGTTTTTTTTAGTCAAAAGCACAATGAATAGGCTGAATGCGTATATTAGCTTACATGTTTGAATTTATGTATTGTGTTTTTGAGAAACATGAAACTGTCAAATGCCATGTAACTATCTGAATCAAGTCTCCCATATTCATCACCTGATTTTGCAGATATAGCCGTTTTCTGTAGCCAAGACTGCTACCAAGGAAACTTTCACACTAGGTTCATTCCTTCTTTAGCTTTCTAGGTGCCCTTAATGGCAGCAAATACTCCAGTAGGAAATTATAGACATGTTCATTTTTCATTGTTTTCTCCCAAAGACATTACATTATCCGTATGGGGCCTTTTGGTCCCAGGCCTATATTAAAAGCGACTATTAAATTATATTGCCAGGTTGTCCTAACAGTTAAATAAAAGGAAAAGACAATCCCCACAGAGTTCACTTTTTGTAACCAAAGGTAAGCATATTTGCAGCTACCCTTGCATCTTTGAAGTCGGTACAGGGACAAATGGCTGCAATTACGTGAAGATGACACCAAATCTCTAATGAGATTTCAGAACTCTCTGAGCAGTATATTCTCCAGGGCCTTACTGCCAGTAAAGAGGAAATAAGCGCATCTTCCCTGAATGAGCACAGCCAACCCCATGGAGAGTTTCATTAGGGACCACAGTGATGCGGTCATATATTACTGTTGGGCACTCTTCTGTGTAGCTCATGTTAAGTGGAAATGACATTCTTCTCCAAGCCTTTCTATTCAATTTATCTAGCATATATAACTGCATCATAAGGCCCTGAGTATCTTTCCATAGAAGGTGAGACTTAGTGTTTCTATGAAAGAGCTTTAGAAATGGCAGTCTAGCTAAATGATATGACTTTGCTTATTACTCATATGTTGACCAAGAGCTTATGTGGAGCAAATGAGATTCTCTATGGTGCCTCTTTTCCAGAAGTATATGCCCATTTGCTTTTCCTCAAAACAGGGCTAATCAGAGTAGAACATTGTGCCTCCACCAGGAGGAACCTTGCTTTGCATCCCAGCTAACTTTTGTAACGCTACTGTAACAAATAGTGTATGAGAGGCCCCTTAGACATGGGCTTTATGTGAGCAATGAGGGTTGTGTTTCTGTCCAGGCATTAACAGCCTAAAATTCAGAAAGATTTCAGGAGCTGGCTAGGACAGATGCTATGTTTTTATAGGATTTGGGGGAGGGGAGTCTTAAGGAATCTGGAGACAGATGTCTATGATTGAGGGTCTGAGGACACTCAGCATAGGGGTGGAGACAGTTACTGGACTTCGCCGCACTGGGCAGATTGTATATTCTGTCCTGGATTTTCTTTATAGCCATGTGTTCTGTTCACTGAGGGCAGTATGGGCCTTTTCCTGGTGTTCGCTGAGAATGGCTTATTTGCTTCTTAGGCCTCATTCAGACCAGGCATCACATCTACCACTTCCCCCTCCATCTCCATCTACCTTCTCAGAATGGCCACTAACATTCATCTTTTCGTGGAAAGAAAACCAACCAGATTCTGTCACTCATATTGCTGTTGTTTGTTGTTCCATTTCTATACTGTCTTCTGACTTCAGAGTGGAGAACTAGTTAGTGTTTTATTATCTATTGAAATTAGGGAGCACATGCATGGAGTTCACTCAAAGTACAGTATAGAATGGGTGAGGATTTTAGGGTGAGACTGACCGGGACTTGAGTCAATCCTCCCCCTTACTAGTTATCCTCCTCTTGGTCACATTACTTCTCTGAAACTGTTTGTTCATCTGGAAAGTGAATGTAATAGGTTAAATATTTATTTCTCCCATCCACTAAATTCTCTATTAGATACTAACCCTCAAGGTGATGGTATTTGGAGGTGGGGCCTTTTTGAGTTAAAGAAATCAGAAGGGTAGAACCATTATCGAGAGGATTAATGGCACAAATACAGTTACTCTATACTGATCCCTCACCTTTTCTACTGGGTGATATCATCAAGGAGATGGTCATCTGTGGGGACATGAGCCTCAACAAATGCAGAATTTGCTAGCATCTTGATCTTAGACTCTGCAGCCTTGTGAACCATAAGAAATAATTTGAGTTCTTTATAAGCCATATAATTTATGGTATTTTATTACAGCAGTTCAAATACAGTATGACAGAAATTGGTGCCGAGAGGTGGTATTATTTTGTAACAAGTTCCTAGAAATGGAACTTGTAACAAGTTCCTAGAAATGGAAGTACCTTTACAACTAGGAGATAGTAAAGGCTGTAAAGTCTGGAGGTACATGCTAGAAAAGATCTGTGTTATCATGAATGGACCTTTGAAGGTACCTCTGGTAAGGGCTCAAAGAAAAGAAATGTGGGGAGAAAGCCTCAATGTTCCTAGAGAATGCCTGTGCATGTCTCAACAGAATATTGGCAGAGATATGGGCAATTAAGTGTGTTCTGGTAAATTCTCTGATGGAAATGAAGAATATATTAGTGACCAATGACCACCCTTGTTATAAAATGGCACAAAACTTGATTGAAATCTGTTTATAACCTCCTGTTTCATAGGATGCAGAGCTAGGGAGCAATTGAATTGTACATTTAGCTGGCAAAATACCTGAATAAAGTATTAAAGGAGAAAGCCCAATTTTCTTTTGACTACTTTAGTAAGATACAAAAAGAAGCAAATTAAAACTAAAATTGTTGCCGGCTGTGGTGGCTCATGCCTGTAATCCCAGCACTTGGGAGGCAGAGATAGGAGGATTGCTGAGTTTGAAGCTTGCCTGGACTACATAGTGAGCTCAGAGTTGGCCTGAACTACAAAGCAAGACCTTGTCTCAAAAACAAAAAAAAACAAAAACCAAAAAACAAAACCTAAAATTGTTCATCAAAGGAGAAGCACAATTATAAAATTTGTAAAATTATTGGTCTAGTTTAACTGCAAAGAATCCAAATGTTTTTTTTCAGGAAAAAAACTTGAAAGGCATGACCAAATGCTCATTTTAGTATGTAGGTTAATTAGTCTTCCAAATAGAAGTCAATAACTGTTTTCCAAAACAATGGAAATATTAGCCTAAACAAAATTTAGAAATCATCAGCATTCTCTGTCCCATAACAGGCCCAGGACATAAGAGACTCTGCAAATGTAACTACACAGTACAGAACCCTGTAGGACAACATGCAGTAGTGCTTTGGAGACTGTGCCATGCTCATGAGCCCAAACCCGTAGAGCCACTGGTGTATTATTCTGGTCCTTGGGAGCCATAGGAATGTGACTCAGGCCCAGAGCTACTATGCCAGTGGGGCAACAAGAAGCTTAGAGAACGAAACTGTATTGGGGGCCCAAAAATACACCTAACAGTGTTGTAAGGATGAGGTCTTCACCCCACTAATCTGCAAGATGGAATCCCCATCTAAGTGTTAGGAAATGAAGACCTCTGATCTCAATTGTCTAGAGAACAGAGCATTACATCAAAGATTACTCTCAAGGTTTTTTTTTTTTTTTTTTGAGACAGGGTCTCGCTTTGTAGTTCAAGCTGGCTCTGAGCTCACTATGTGGCCTAGGCAAGCCTCGAACTCAGCAATCCTCCTGTCTCTGCCTCCCAAGTGCTGGGATTACAGGCGTGAGCCACCATGCCCGGCTCAAGTTTTAAGATACAATGTTTTCCCTGTTAAGTTGTAGACTTGCTTGGCATCAAACCTATTTTGTTCGTTCTCCTTTTTAAAATGGGAATATCTACCCTATGTCTATCCCACCACTGAATTTTGGAAGTGCAATTGATTATACAGATTAACTGCTAGACAGACATTTGTTTCAGAATGAATAATACCTTCATTGTAATCTATATTTGTTTTTTTTTTTTTATTTAGGCAAGACTTTAGATTTTAGGTTTTTGAGTTGAAGCTGAAATAAGTTAAGACTGTTGCATCTATTGGGATGGAATGGATTCATTTTGCATATAAGAAATGCATGTCTGGGCCAGAGGGTTAGCTCAGTGGTTCCGGTGCCTGCCTGGCAAGCGCAAGGTCTTGAGTTCAATCCCTGGTAATCACATACAATGCTGGGCGTGGAGACTCACGCCCACCGGCAATCAATACCACATACCACAGTGCCTGGCATGGTAGCTCATGCCTGTAGTCCCAGCACTCAGGAGGCAGAGGCAGGAGGATTGCTGAGATTGAGGCTGCCTGGGCTACATAGTGAGCTCAGAGCCAGCCTCAACTACAAAGCAAGACCCTGTCTCAAAAAAAAAAAAAAAAAAAAAGAAAAAGAAAAAAAAATGCATGTCTTTGAGGGACCAGGATGAACTACAATGAACTAAATGCTTATCCTTCCCACCAGATTGATAGATATCCTAATCTCTATAGTATTGGTACTAGGAGATGGGCCTTTGGGTATTAAGTCTTGATAATGAAGACCATGTGAAAAGGATAAAAGAGACCTTAGAGAGTTTCCTCATTCTTTCCACATGTACAGCTACAGTACAAAGACAGATATCTATGTGAGAAATGTCCATTGTGTATAAGCCACCTAGTTTATGGTGTATCATTATAGTAGCCTGAACAAATTAAGACAAGAAGCCTAGTAAGAGTATCTAATATTGATTTTTTAGGATGGAAAATCATGTCCCTATCCATATTCTGAGTTATGACCCATTCTTTGAGTCAGCCACATAGACACCAAACCGTCAGTCTGATTATTAATAAAGTTGAATTTAAACATGAATTACTGCTTGTACTTTCTTATTCTTCTGCCTAGAGTTAAATTTACTCACCCACTCAGTCATGTGAGGAGCTAAACAACTATGGTCCTGCCTTTAAAGGGCAAATCTTTCCTACTGGCCAATCTGGGAATTTGTAAATTTTCTTGAAGAAAGATAGGAAAATGCAAAATGAGTGGATCATATGTGCCTCGTCTCACCTCTCAGTCTTGCCAAGCACCTATTGTCTCCTTCTTCAGGCAGAAGTGGTGAGAAATGGAGAAAAGGCTGGAATCTCTCCTTTCCCTCTCCCACTTTCCTTTTCTCTATGGAAATATCAGCAGTAAGGCTCAAGAGATCTTTTGTTTTTTAGCAGCAAAAGAAATATTGTTAAGATTAACATGTTCATGACAAGGCCTAATTCATATGTTTCACTATTGAGTGGCTTGAAACACTAGTAGTACATGCATAACTGTCCCATTGGGTGGCTTTTTATTAACTTTATTAGGAAAAAGACCAATAAAAAGCCGGACGTGGTGGCTCACGCCTGTCATCCCAGCACTCGGGAGGCAGAAGCAGGAGGATTGCTGGGTTCAAGGCTTGCCTGAGCTACATAGTGAGCTCAGGACCAGCCTGAACTACAAAGCAAGACCCTGTCTCAATAAACCAAAACCAAAACAAAAAACAAAAAAGACCAATAAAAGTGATTAGATCCAATTTCACCACCAGTGGTACAAGCCTGATGGGACAGTTATATGTGTATGATGGATGGTTCAAACTTGCAGAATGTGTTAAATGAGATACTTCATAAGAAGTATTTTACACTGCATGGTACACAGGAGGAGTTTAGACTGAGGTCAAAATCCAGCTCTTCTCCTAGCCATATGGTTTTGGGCAATTTACTAACATTTATGACCGTGTATTGTTTGAATTTTTAAATGAAAATAATAGTTTCAACATTAAAATTAGACAATATAAATGAAGAGTCTGGTACATGGTAGGTACTTAATAAGTGGCAACTATGATTATTATACCGTCACATAATTGATTTGTAGAATGTGACCTGCAATGTGTTTTTCACAGAAGACTGACCTTTCTAGTTACAGCTGGCCGAGGCCTGAATGGATTGGCAGGAGCAGGCTCACACTTACCAACAGGACTTGCCAAGGGGTGAATTGGTAAAGGTAGCTGAGAAGGAAGTACAAGACTTCAGGAAAACATGCCAGAAGTACAAGAATTTCTGTGTCTCATCCAAAAAGCAGCAAAATTACACACAAATACTTGTGAGGTGGCTAAAGTCTGACATGACTTTTCTTAAGTATCTTTTCAGAGATTTAAAATTTCCAATAACATTTTTCTGACATAAAATTAATTTTTGATTAAAAAATTAGAATTGTGGCTTTGATGGCTTTCACTCCCAAACTCCCCAAATAACTCCTATCTGGAGCCTTTTTTCTTTTGGTTGACTTAATGTGACTGACAAATGCACCCACAGCATGATTTCATTTTCACCTCGGTCTCAAGACGGACTGCCGAGGCATTTCTGAAAGCCTCCCATAAAGTACGAAATGTTTCCCTGGAGAGCAACCTGATACCATGACATCTTTAAACAGCATTTGCAACCATTTTAGACATACTTTGTTGAACCTCTTCACTAGCATGATTTATTACTGTGCAGTTTGGAGGTACCTTTTACATCCAAGCCATCATTTAAAATGTTTTGAATTTGGAAATAAGAGTTTTTTTTTTTTTTTTCTTTTTGGAGACAGGGTCTCGCTTTGTAGTTCAGGCTGGCCCTGAGCTTACTATGGTGCCCAGGCAAGCCGCCGCGAACTCAGCAATCCTCCCGTCTCTGCCTCCCGAGTGCTGGGATTACAGGCGTGAGCCACCACACCCAGCATTATATGTGGTTACCGGGGATTGAACTCAGGTCCTTGCGCTTGCAAGGCAGACGCCGGAACCACTGAGCTAACCCTCCGGCCCCAATAAGAGGAGTTTTTAAAAAGCACATAGTACTTTTTATCATAAATATAGTACAGATGTAAAGATGGGTTATCTGGTAGTTAAGACTGGATTGCACAGTTGTTTGTGGGAAACTAATGGATTTGGCCAGGGACAAGTTGGAGAGATGCGAAAAAGCAACATTTGGATGAAGGGGAGGCTCTTTAGAAACACTGTTTACCTAATGCACTGACTCTGACAGAGTAGTAGTAACCTCTAATGTTCATTCCTTAAAACAAACAAGTTATCTTCACAGTGTGCATGTAGTTAAGCATTCAACATGTGACTGGGTAGGCTCTGACCTTGAGACATGATTTATCCCAACCACTGTATACTGTTTATAAGAGTGCTGACTGAGAGTAACCTAACCAAACAATTGGATAAACATGTTGAAGCTAATAGCTTTCTGTTGAGATCATTCATATCATTTAGATAAATGAAATACAGTGACTTGCTTTCTACTTTTCAGAGTAAAGAAAGAAATAATTCTCTTTTAAAATTGTCTCATCCATAAACCTCCACAAATATTCAAATGGAAATTCCAAAGAAGTTATTTTAAATGATAAATTTTTACTACCAGTAGATAGCAAAATGATTGGTCTATGGGTACTATAACTGAGTTAAGGAAATATTTTAGGCGTATCTAACAATTTAAGTGGGGACTTTGGAAATTGAGAAATAAAAAGCTCACTAAATGAGGAGTCAGTCTGTGTTATCCCCGAAGTTAGGGCCATCAGCCTCAGTAGCTAAAAACAAACAGAAAAACTCGGAACAGCAGTGCAAAGATCATCTGGCTAAAGCTGGTGGGATGAGAGAAAAAGACATCCTCCAGCCACTGCTTTCTTATGTTCTTATAGAGGCAGCTGCAGCAATTACACCCATTGAGTAACGCATTTGGTCTACTCACAAATGTGTGAATAAAGTGAGACCAATTTTTGTTAGTATTAAATGCACTCCAAACAAGTGGTTCCTTTGAATGTACAGATGAGACATTTTTTAGCTACCTCAGTTCTATGGATATGTTAGCCAAAGACCATGTTAGGCAAATAAAGAAAACAGAAAGAAACAGACTGGTAAATCCTCAACTCTCCAGGGATTTATGCAGCTCCTGTTGTTTTTCTGAAAAAAATATAAATATATATATATATTTATATAAATATGAAATATATATAAATATTATATATATATGTATATATATATTGCTTTTCATTTCTATGGATTTGGTGTTTAAGTGGTAATTGACTATTCCTATGAGGGATCTTGTGCACAGATAGCTGTTCCCCTGTCACCTGAGATGTGTGAGCCTATTATGAAATGTCCATTAAGTGCAATAGCTCAAAAAACATATCATACACAACTCTAAAAAATAATATGCAAAAACTAAAATAAGTGTTTATTCTGTGTTTTCTTTAGTATCTAAAGTTATATAATTTTTTAAAAAATTGAATTCTTTATTGATACAATTTATAAACATCTCACAATCACACATAACATTGGGGAATTTGTACCAATATATGACCCAAGTCAATTCTCATTTTTACCCATATCCCCACCCACCCACACCTCCCCACCCCCTATATACATGCTCTTTTATTTTCTTTCAGAATCATATTTTTCCTTCCCCTCTTTACATTTAAAATATATGCTTTTGTTCACAAGTTACTGGTTGATCAAGCCAGTGTCTTGGGGACAAGTCACATGTATACCAGTGTTACCAAGATCCAGGCACGGTGCAATTGTTACACTTTATAGGACACATTTTGCCCTGTAATATAGCCATATTTTGAGATATAAACTTGGTCATAATTTGCCTCTGTTGTTTTTTACACAGTTCAATGAATCCACCGGAACACATATATTTCCTGTTGGAAAAATCATAGGCCATGTTTTAGTCTTGAGCGCTGATTATGGGGAACCAAAAATCCTCAAACACAACTGAATAAGGGAAAATGCATTGTAAGTGTATAAGGAGTCATGAAACTGCATCTCATGAGGAACTGGCCCATTTCTTGCTCTCTGCAGCCATGTGATTCGGCTTCTCTGTGCCTTTCTGCAGTTATTTGATGCTGCTTCTGCAGAGTGACTTCTTTTGAGGAACATGCGGTATCACTTGAGCTGAATCCCTGGCCCCTAGAATGCCTTCTTCTTTCTGGCTCTTAATTTCTTTTTCTTCATACTTCTAGCTCAGCTGAAGCTTGAGGTTGTTGCAATTATTCTGGCCTCAAATGTTTGGGTATCTTGCTGTTCTAAGTTCTGAAGGAAATTAAATGGGCTTTGCTGGTCAATGAATTGACTCATTCCCAGCAGGTGTGTCCACTGAGGCAATGTGAGGAGGGCAAAATGCTGGCAAGAATGTACAACTGTGAGCGATGTACTTTAAGCTAGAACAGTTGAATAGTGCACAAAAATTTGTATGTGTCTCAGACGGAGGCATTATTTTAATGATGATAAAGATTTACTGAATTACTGTGCTAATTAAAACAGCCATGTTATGGAGCTCTTTTCAATCATATTACATAAGTTGTTACTTAATCTCCACAATAAGCCTATGAAATGGATATTATTTTTGTCCCAGTTTTTACTAAGCAGAAAAGTGAGGCACAAAAGAGTTAAGTGAGTTCTCCAAGGTCACATAGCTGTTAAGTGGTTGATTAAGACTCAGATCCGGGCAATCTGACACCAGAGCCTGTTCTCCTCACTCTGATGCACTGCTGATGATTCTGCAACTGTCCCAGTGAATTTGTGAAGGCTGGACTACCAGATAGCTTCTTTATGACAACAAAGGACAGTTTATTTAAACGGCAAAGCCCTTCTAATATGTCCTAGATATATATACTGAAACCCTATAATATCTTTATATAAGAAGGAAAGGAATAGTACCTAAAGAAACATTTGCATCTGAGCGCTGATTACAGGGAACCAAAATTCTTTCTATGGGGTAGAAAGAATTACTGTTTCATATGACTTACTTTAATAATTTCAGATAAATGAAATAACTTTTAAATATTCACTATAAAAGCATTTCCCATTTCTCTTTGGCTTAATATTTATTTGATTTCAAATTATGTCTGCCTTTTATCAAAGATCAAGAATAAACTCTGGCACTTTGGAGTGGAAACCAAAGCTGATATTACTGTGTGATATTACTGCCCTCTTCCCGAGCTACCATTTTATTGCTCTTCTGGGAATCCAGTTAAATTATAGCTGCTGATATATTGTGGAGTGTGGATCTAAATTCTGGCTTTGACCAAGTCAAGGGCTGGTTTTTTGGGGTAGTATTTCACTTCCTGTTTTATCTGTTCTGTCACCTAAATTTAGCACTTAGACTACACTCCCCGATGTCTGCAGGAGTTTTAAATTATTTTCCAGTGATGCATACCGTGTCTGTGCAGAGTTGTGCATGACAGATTTGCAGTAAAATCCCAGAGCTCTCCAAGTCTGTTTTCAAATGAATTAGATCAGTAGCTCCCACAGATTTGGCTTTAGGGTGGGATGTTAGGTAATGTGCTTCCCACAGAACTGAAGGTGTTTTCTTTGGTTTGTCTTCTGTTGTTGTTGTTACTGTTTTACTTGTTTGTTTGGTTGTTTTGTTTTTTTTGTTTTTGGCTCCTTCGTGCATTTCACTGTCTGGCAGATCAATGAGTTTGTTGAAAACAAAGATGTATTTTCTTCTGAAACTTAGAAATTGTTAACTACCTGGTGTGTTAGGACCCTTTCCCCTAATTTCAGAAATACAGCTGTGCTCAGAGTGGTAATAGTGTTGTGAACTGAGCAATCTTGAATAAGGCAAGTTCAAATTCCACACTTTTTTTTTAAGATGAGATTCAACCAGAGTCAGCTGTAATTGGTAGAACAGCCTGACCTATTAAATCATAGATAAAAATGATTCAATTAAAGTGAAATATAAATATTGAAGGTAACATAAAACCAAATGAAGCGCATTATAGAATTTATGTGCATATAAATGCACTGAATAAAATGTTCCTATACATACAAAGTCCATATGCTGTCTTGGTAATGCTATAATTAAGTCAGAGAGTCATGTCATTCTGGCCTTTTCCATCTGCTCTGTGATCTGTTAAGGGACCCATTCAAATCAAATGACAGCTGACCTCAAAATGATACATGTGGCTACTGCCCATTTTAATAGGGCTGTTGGCTATGCACATTTTGTCTTCATTTATACTGGACTATGAGTGATTTTTCCATTAAACCAAGTAAATGGAAGCATGCGCTTTTCTTTTAAATGAGTTTGTTTCAAAGACTTTTATCTTCTGAAATAATTTCTCATTTTTCACAAGCAGTAGATTGTACTGAAGCACTTTTGTTTTATTAGTTCTATAAATTCAACTGGCATTTAAAAGGTAATTAAAAATAGCAAACTAGTACACTCCTCTCGTTGTAATATTTGATATCTGATTCGAGCAAGATGGTTAACATTTAGAGTTTCAGGATGTTGCAAATAAGCCATTGACATGAAAGACATGTGAAAGAGGAACCAATATTTATAACTCTAATTGATTTCATTTATTTTCCTTCCCTTGTGCATACCTCACTGTCATTCCTGCCATTATCTTAATGTCGTTGTTTCTGATAACACTCAGAAAAGTCATTTTAAAGGCAGGGGATCTGAAGCACAGATGTGTCAGGTGTAACAGCTCTCATCCTCAGAGACACGCAAATTGGCTAAAGGAAACCCCACCAAATGGTGCGGCTCAGTATCCAGCATTTGTCCATCTGTTTGTATCCAGGTTACCCATGGCAGTCAATTTAATTTTTGTCCCCTGGAGTATCTCCAGTTCAACATTATATACCTATTTCTCTTCATAGTACTGCACAAGGGCAAAACTGCTAACTCATGGAGTGGAGATGACTTTTGCAAGATTAGATATTTGTTTTGTTTCTAACAAACATTACAAGATCAAAAAAGGTGTTTTGCTATAAAGTCCCAAATTCTTGTAGGAAATTCTTAAACTATTTCCTTTTCAACTTTACAGGAAAAAGGGAAGAAAGAGAGAAGTTATGAACAGAGGGAACTTGGAATACAGGTTTAAATTCCATGGCAAGATGGTATTCATTGAGTGACCCACAGTAGCTCACTTAAAAACTAAGGAATTCCAGCCAGGCATGGTGGCTCACACCTGTAATTCCAGCACTCGGGAGGCAGAGACAGGAGGATTGCTGAGTTCGAGGCTTGCCTGGGCTACATATTGAGCTCAGGGCCAGCCTGAACTACAAAGCGAGACCCTGTCTCAAAAAAAAAAAAAAAAAACTAAGGAATTCCAGTGGGGCATGGTGGCTCAGGCCTATAATCCCAGCACTCAGGAGGCAGAGACAGGCAGATTGCTGAGTTCGAGGCTTGCCTAGGCTACATAGTGAGCTCAGGGCCAGCCTGAACTACAAAACGAGACCCTGTGTCAAAACAACAACGACAACAACAACAACAAAAACTAAGGAATTCCAAATGATGATAATTATACAAATTCCCATTGCTCTCCACAGTATCTTGACATAGTGGCTTCTGAATAAAATCAGAGAGCCTAATTGGCTGATGTGAAGTGTCACATATTTGTACTATTATTTATAAAGAAATATACAAAAGAAGATGCTTAACAAAACAGACAAAAAAACCCATCAACCCCTATTATTCATGTATGCATGTCATCCAGAAGTATTTGTTAATCATTTAGTCTGTTCCTGGCATTGTTTTAAGTTTAGGAAACATATAGTGAACAAAGCTAACATTCCAGTCCAGGGAAGACCGACAGTAAACAAACCTGTCATCTGTTCTGAAGAGGGTCTAGAACTCATTAATTAGCCTTGCATTTGAGTGTTTCTTCAAAGATAAATATTTATGAGGCTTTCTTCAAACTGAAAAGTTTAAACCTAAGAGCATCCTGCTGACCTCTTACAATGAAGCCCATATACTCATTTCAGTGAAGTAGTGCTCATGGTGCTTATTTACTTTGAAAAATTTTCCTGTATTGTTCTCAAGTTCTTATAATACTTCATTGTAGTGTGGTGGGAAGGATAAATGATCTGCTAACATACCTTTATCTGAATTACATATGTTCCATTGGAGAGCAAACATAATTCCTAAATGGGAAAAATAAAGATACAGATAGAAACAGGAGGCTGAAAGAGTGAAAGAAAGGTTAGAGGTGGGGGGAAGGAAGGGTTGTGTCAAGAAAGCTTATTCTTGGGAATAATATGTAAGGATTTATTTTCCTTTTGAGGCGATGTCCAAGTAACTTGGTTGAGTTAGCCAATGTCCCATACTAGGAACACATCACAGTTGAACATTTGGTCCTTGTTCGAAAAAGTTAGTCCATACCTATTCTGTACCTTTTTTCCATTAAGTCACACTACAAATGCAAGTGACAAATCATAAGTACAGGTACACATCTTCCCCACTACTGGCAAAAAATGGATCAAACATAATCTTTTTCTACTTGATCAGTGATAATTGGAGGATGTATGGTCTGAGATTTAATTGAGGAATTAACACCATGAATTCTGTCAGAGCTTACAGCAAAGAGCATATTAAATGTGATCCCTTTGTGTATGCTGATGGCTGTGGTAAAATAAAAGAGGGTTATTTAAATACATGTTTAAATATTCAGAACTATACCTATACGTGTCGGTATGTAAGTGAACTTCAGTTCATTCATCTGTTAAGTGACCTTGAGAAAAGATCACATTTGTCAAAGTTATCATTTTTAGTTCTTAAGACTGTTCCTTCAAAAACTTCATGGAGATGCGAAGGGGCTCTGAGAATTGGAAAAGGAGTGAAGAGAGAAGGGGAAAGAAGTGAAACAAAAAAAAAAAAACAAGTTGTGATATGCATATATACAAATTTCCCACAAAGAATGTATTTACTATGTTTAACAAACCTATTTGATTTAAAAAAATAAATTAACAAAAAACCCCTTGCAGGCTTTTAAACAAAGACTTCTGTGACTGTAATCAACATATCTGTTCCTTGGCCTCACCAAAGGATTTAAAGATAGGTAGCTTCAAACCTGGCTTGTTTTGATATAAGTGGTTATGGGTCCTTTTGTAGGTAGCAGATTCTCATCAGCTTCACTCTTTCTTATCAAGGATCTGGTGTCATGATCAAAACAGTGTCAAGCTCCTCTTGTTGTTAAGGCAAAACCTTGACTCCCCATCGTTTGTAATTTGGCATGTAAGAGAGTTGGCGCTCTGCTAACGTGTATAACTGGTTATTATTCCTCCCTGTAGTACAAAGACATTATGCTGCCAACAGCTCATCTGGACTTTATGCTATCTCCTACCATTTTACTCTTATAATAGTAGTTTGAAAAAACAAAACCTTGTATTGATAGTGAGTAGAATGGGATATAGACGATTATTGACAATCTGGAAAAAAATTATGCAACCTCTCTATGGGAGAAAAAAATATATAACTGCCCTTATGGTTTTGTATACATTTTCAGAGGATTTTTAGATTCATTAAATCTGTCCAAAGATTACAAGGTCTTGCTGTCAATATTATATAATGCATAAACATATTTACTTCCAACTTACTTGTACCTATGTCTAGCCATATGCATAGATTTTTAAAAATTATTTTAAGAGATGTCTGTATTATTCTCTTTTTGAATTTCTGTTTGAATCTTTCTACCTGATTTCGCAGAATTAGTTTTTTATAAACCCTAATTCATAAAAGTATAGATTGCATTATCTGTGTGCCTTTATTCTTTCATCAATTTTACTTAAAATATTGTATTCATTTACCTTATAATTTATATAACCACATTCTCTAACGGCATTCTGAACATTCTTTTTTTGAGGCAGGGTCTCGCTCTGTAGTTCAGGCTGGCCCTGAGCTCACTATGTAGCCAAGGGAAGCCTCAAACTCAGCAATCCTCTTGCCAACTATGCTTCCCCAGTGCTGGGATTACAGGTGTGAGCCACCACGTCCAACATTGTGGTATGAGGTACTGATTGTTGGTGGGCGTGAGTCACCATGCCCAGTATTGTTGTATGTGGTTACCGGGGGTCAAACCAGGGACCTTGCGCTTGCTAGGCAGGCACCAGAACCACTGAGCTAAATATCCAGCCCTGAACGTTCTTGTTCCAATGACATTTTGTTTTTGTATGGGAGTTTTCCATCAAACTGTTAATTGAGATGCATTTACTAGAGGGAAAATTTTTGAAATTGGAATAATTTTTTTTCACTGAAATTACAATGGTATTATAAATTCTATGATAAAAACTATTATTCCTGTTTTATGCTCCATTGTACCTATTCTTGGGTCTTCAAACAGTACCTGGCAGACCAGAGGTGCTCATGGAATGTACATTGTATTGCAGTGAGGTACTAAAGCTTCTTCTTTGTAAAAAGCTTAATATTTTCAGAAGTCCTTAATCATCCTTGCCTTTTGAGCTTCTTAAATATTCATCTGTTTTTCTCAAAGTCGTGTGCTACATTTTTTTCTAAGTCTAACTGAATAGTAACTTTAGTGACAGGTATCCTAAGGGAAAATGTACATTCAGAATATAACAAAATATTTTTGGAAAATGCAATTTTATTTCATTTAAGCACAGAAATTCCAAATAACATTTGGAACAATTCCAAAAAAAAAAATAATCTGTTTTCAGATAAAAGCCCTTTGATTGTGTTTAAGAAATTGGTTATAATAATTTGTAGTTACCTTTGGTATTTACATAGTACCTGAAATTGTTTCTCTCAAGTAGGTTAAACATAGTCTAGAAATTACAATTTCAGAATTAGAAGTAATTTTAGAATTATGTAGTTCAAACTCCCACCCAGTATTGGAAATTCTTGTACAATACCACTGTCCTTTAGCTGTGACCGAACATGTTATGTTTGTAGACAGCTTTAAAACTGTTGAAAAATCCTTTCAAAATATTGACTCAAATTCTGCCCCCTCTGATTTTCCTGTATTTAGCTGTACTAGCCATCAGTTGCCTTCTTCTTTCATGTGAAGGTGTTTCATGCATTTCATAACATCAAGCACGTGATATAGACCCAACTATTGATCCATCGTATAACTGCATCAGACCATGTTGCCTGATGTCTGGGAAATTTAGAACAGGAATTAATTGGCAGAAGCCATTAGTAGAATAAAGACTATAGTTTTCTCACTGATGTGATCTCTCTCTAGAGAATCACCTGTCATGGCTCATTGGACACGGAATCATGCCAGCAAACATTCCTTCATAGGTGACACTGCCGCTTTCCTTTTGTAGGCATAATTGTGACCATAGTCATTTGTGCAGTGTGCTTTTTTGCTTTCATATACACAAAAAATGAACTGGTAGGGAAGGTTTTTGCCATGATGCATATGTCATCTGTATTATTTTCTGTGAGTGCCAGTATATATCTTTAGTAACAAATATGGTAAGGTAATATAACAGTTTCAATAATTTTCCCAAGTGGATCAGGTACTGCTTCAAGATTCTGCCAGGAAAATATCCCACATACAATAATCAGCATAGTCTCACTCTATGCAACTTTTAATGTAGTTTCCAGAAATGTAGAGAAATCATTTATAAAATAGCAAAAAAGACTAGGAGCATCACATGAACTTCGTTTGTCCTATGTTTCCTCTCTGAAAAGTTGTCTCATAATTTCTCTTCACTTTGGATGTGTGTACTATTAAGACTCCCAAAAGAAGTAAGGACAGAAATTAGTTGTCAGGTGCACTTTAGTAGATCTCAGATAAGGAGAAAGGTAATCAGTACAGATGTAAAGCCATAAGAAAATTTTTCTAATTAGTAGTTTTGATTATTTGAATAACTGACAGCTGTGGCGAAAGACATAATCATTCTAAGAAAGGAATTGTGTTTCTAGACACATCCCCCAGAATTATCCACCAAATATTCGCTCAGTATATTTATTACGGTGGTACTATTTTATATTGTATGTAGGTATCTGTGTTATGGTCTGAATAAATCATATGCCTGAAAACTATTGGTGTCTAGTTTGAGTACATGGTGATTTTGAAGGAATATATGTTTATATATATACCTTAGATCCTGAGAACTTCTAGGCACAGTACGCACGAGAATTAAACACTCACAGGAGTAGAGTGATTTGTCTAAAGTCACACAACTGGTTTATGGGAAACAGAGTAACAGAACTCTTTATATGAGCCTGTTTAGAAGTTCCTACCTTAAAAAAAAAAAAAGCATTAGGGAAGGCCACTAACATAATTTTGTAAGGCTTTTATACCAGATTTGAACGTTGCCAAAGAAATTCCTTTCAACTAAACACATCTTTGATACAGACCCTTTTTGGTGCCTTTAACAGTCAGGTTAACCTTCTTTTTTTTTTTTTTTTTTTTTTTTTTTTGACACCATCTCTGTAGTTCAGGCTGGCCCTGGGCTCACTGTGTAGCCCAAACAAGCCTCACACTCACAGCACTCCTCCTGGCTCTACCTCCTGAGTGCTGGGATTACAGGCGTGAGCCACCACCAGGCACTCTGGTGTGTGGTACTGATTGCTGGTGGGCGTGAGTCACCACACCCAGTATTGTTGTATGTGGTTACCAGGGATCAAATTCAGGACCTTGATTTTGCTAGGCAGGCGCGGGAACCACTGAGCTAAATCTTTGACCCAGCCAGGTAAACTTTTAAGGCATAAAGATATGTATAAAAAACTCGAACAAGATCAAATGCTTTTCCAGAAAAGATAAATGAATGAAAACATGTCAAAACATGTCACTCAAAATTTAAAGGCAAGTAAACAAACACTACAGATAGAAAACATCCAGTTTTCAAAGTATACTTCTACATTCACTTTTTTTTTTTTTTTTTTTTTTGGAAACAGGGTCTCGCTTTGTAGTTCAGGCTGGCCCTGAGCTCATTATGTAGCCCAGGCAAGCCTGGAACTCAGCAATCTGCCTGTCTCTGCCTCCTGAGTGCTGGGATTACAGGCGTGAGCCACCACGCCCTGCACTGTGGTATGTGGTACTGATTGCTGGTGGGATCGAAATCAGGACCCTGTTCTTGCGAGGCAGGAGCAGGAACCACTGAGCTAACCCTCCGGCCCTACATTAACTTTTGTGATGTATTTCTATCAGATATTTAATTTTTTTCTAACCCTATTCAGAGTCTATCTCTTTTGATATTTCAGATGCTTAGTCTATGAATATTTTTATTTCCAATCAAGTATTGCACCTTATTTTGTTCCTCTTCCTAACAGCAACACCTTAGGGTGAGTGATTGCTAAACACCAGAAGTTTATGGGTCAGGATTCAGGAGGCTCGGAAGTGCAAGCTATGCTCACCAGCAGACTCTGTGTCTGCTGATGGTGTAATCTAAGCATTATAGGGGCCACTTTCATAATGGATTAAGGGGCAGAGGCAGTTAATGCTGTAGGCTTCCATCGTAGAAGGGACTAAAAATAGACCAACTCACTTTCTCAAGTGTTTTTATAAGGGTAATAATCCCATCTGTGAAGGAACAGACTTCTGGACGAACCACTTCCCAAATGACTCACTATTTTTTTTTAATTTGAATCTTTATTGGTACATTATATATACAGATTATGATCACACTCAATATAGAGAATTTGTACCAGTATATGACCTGATTTAATTTTCATTTTTTCCCATTCCCCTACTCACCCTACAACCCCCACTTCCTATATACATAAGGATTGTTACTTTTTTTTTTAATCACCGTCACATTTTTTCTTTCCCCTCATTACTTACCCCAACCCTTTTCCCTTTGGATATTTTCTATTTCACAAAATCTATCATATATTCTAAACTCACTTATTAATACCATCATTTGGGGGCTTACATTTCAACATTGGAGTTTTGGAGAGGAACATACACTGGACTCCTGTTACATGGCTTCCTCACATAATAGGTTTTGTCTCATCCCACTGTGAATGGTTTATTGGCAGAATACAAACATGTCAAGGTTTTGCACCTGAGGGTATTTCTAACCTCTAGTAACTGGAGTTGTTAATAAGGTGTAGAACTGGGAGGAACTTCTGAAGTGTAGATTAAATATTATTTCACTCATGTATGGAGAACAACTGAGATTAAACAGCTTTTAGCATTCAATGCAATACCATAAGTGTATCAAAAAGTAATTTTCAGAACCCACTCAAAAGAGTCTGATTCAGGCCAATGAATATGCATGTGTAGCACCAGAAGCACAGTTTCTAGTCGGCTGTATGTGCAACAGCACGCTATTTGACAACTCCTGCTCTATGGCAGTGCTTCTCAATTCTAATGTGCATACTTATCGGTGCATATAGAGTGGGGCCTGATTTTCTACATTTTTGACAAGCTACCATGGGCTGTAAATATATTTGGTTCACAAACATTTGAGGTAAAAGTGTCCTAAACTGCATGACATTGAGGGGACCAAGACAGAGGGTGAGTTTAACGTAAATGTAGGAGTTAATTTGAGTAATCTGTTACAAATGGATATATTCTAGGAAACTCAAGTCCAAATCTTATTCCTGCTACTTCAGTTTCATTTTCACAATGAAAGCATCATTTCAGAGATGCTATTCTTTATTTCAAATAGATTTCTAGTACCACTACAACATTATCCATCGAGTACTGATGCTACTCAGGTACCCTTGAAGGAAGAACTCCCAAGATAAAGCCTATATTGAATCTTTCAGTAAAGTGAATGACTCTTATTCTGTGTTAATAAGAAATTTTAAAAGATAAGAAAATTTCAGAATCCTAGATTACATAAGAACCAGCAAAATGGGGCCAGAGGATTGGCTCAGTGGTTCCAGTGCCTGCCTCGCAAGCACAAGGTCCTGAGTTTGATCCCCGGAAACCACATACAAGGCTGGGTGTGGAGACTCACGCCCACCAGAAATCAATACCACATACCGCAGTGCCGGGCGTGGTGGTTCACGCCTGTAATCCCAGCACTCGGGAGGCAGAGGCAGGAGGATTGCTGAGTTTGAGGCTTGCCTGGGCTACATAGTGAGCTCAGAGCCAGCCCGAACTACAAAGCGAGACCCTGTCTCAAAAAAAAAAAAAAAAAGAACCAGCAAAATAATTTTATTCAAATCTAGCTTTATAGAAACAAGAAGAAGGAGAGAGTGTTAAGGGATTTGTACAAGTAATGGACAGTAGAGTTGGAAATGAAACATTACTCTGGTTGGAGTTTTTATTTACTTGTTTTTGTTGGTTAGTCATTTTTATAACTTTCTTTCCAGTTTGAATTTTTAAGATATTATATTTTATTGGTACATGTTTGTAGTACATGTTTACCTTCCTTAAGAGGAGTTTGTACATGTTCATAACACATCCTAATTCCTTTTTTCAAACCTTACCCCTGCCCTCCCTGTCCCTCTAAAAAATTTCCCTTTTATTGACTTTGTTAGTACATTTTAGTTACACTTCATAATCGCATTCATCACTAACAGTTTGTATCTGTATATGATGTATCTTGATTTTTATTTTTTCTCATTCCCCTGCCCTCCCTACAATCCCCACCCCCTATATACATAAGCTTTGTTTCCATTTTTTTGTTCTTACCATCACATTTTTGTTTCTTTTTTGCCGTTCTCCTGCCCCCCCCATTTCCTCTTTCCCTTTGAACATTTTCTTCCTATTTCATAATATCAATCATGACTTCTGGACCTTATTTATACCTTCAGTTTCTCATACTAGAAAAATGATACAGTATTTATACATCTGTGTCCTGTTTATTTCACTTATGAGTATGGCCTCAAGGTGCATTCATTTAAGTAACAATTTCTGTAATTTATCATTCTTTGTGGCTTAGTAATACTCCATTTTATTTTATTATTTTATTTTATTTTTTTATTTTTATTTTATTTTTGCGACAGGGTCTCGCTTTGTAGTTCAGGCTGGCCCTGAGCTCACTATGGTACCCAGGCAAGCCGCCGTGAACTGAGCAATCCTCCTGTCCCTGCCTCCTGAGTGCTGGGATTACAGGCGTGAGCCACCACGTCCTGCATTGTGGTATGCGGTGTTGATTGTTGGTGGGCGTGTCTCCACGCCAGCATTCTATGTGGTTACCGGGGATCGAACTCAGGACCTTGCGCTTGCGAGGCAGGCACCGGAACCACTGAGCTAACCCTCCGGCCCTTTATTTTATTTTTGAGACAGGGTCTTACTTTGTAGTTCAGGCTGGCCCTGAGCTCACTATGTAGCACAGGCAAGCCACGGCGAACTCAGCAGTCCTCCTGTCTCTGCCTCCCAAGTGCTGGGATTACAGGCGTGAGCCACCACACCCGGCACTGTGGTATGTGGTATTGATTGCTGGTGGGTGTGAGTCACCATGCCCAACATTCTATGTGGTTACCGGGATGGAACTCAGGACCTTGCGCTTGCGAGGCAGG
>PVIC010018400.1:0-31325 GCA_004025085.1 Thryonomys swinderianus
AGTCACACTTGTGACTTTGTGCTTACAAGGCACACACTGGAAGAGCCCCTGAGCTAAATCCCTGGCCTCCATTCAGATTTTAATCACAGCAAAACTGACAGCAGAATTAAAAACTCACAGCTTGATTTAATGGCCTTGTGAATAACCGCCCTCCTAAGATTCATTCCAGCCAAGGAACACAGGCAATCAAATTGGCCAGCCCAGGGTTGTTTCACCAAACATTAGTCTCTTATCATCCTGGTTTTGGTCCAGTGGAGAGAAAAGGATATTCAGACCCACATGATCTCTGCTTCCCAGAATATTCAGGCTGAGTTGAATTCTAAGGGCTGAGTTGAATTCTAAGTCAGCTTGTTGGCTCTAGAAATCTCTGTCTTTGTGACTACACTCGAGGGTCAGATTTCTTTTCTGCATATCCTAGGCTAAAGAGCAACACCAATCTCTTCTCTACACCAAAAATGCTGTTTAACTAAGACAGGTACATGAGTTTTCACTGGTTGTGAATGCCCATGCATAGCATAACAGAGACATCAGAATTGACATAGAATGTTGTATAACAAGTCAGAATGATTTAGGGATAACTGTGTACTAGCATTGCTCGATAATTTTCTTTGCAAGTGCTGTTAGGGAAGAAGCTGTGCATGGCGGAGCTCTGAGATGCTATGAGGCCTATGTTATTTGATCTGATTACTATTTCAAGGTTCACTGTAGCTTCTCTAAGCAACCATATAGACTTATGAAAGACTTCATATAGTCTTAGAAGCCCCTACCAGGAAAGATCTATGCCAGGAGCAGCTGTGTGCTAGGAGAGATTTTTTTTTTAAGACAGAAAAAGTAGAAGAGCATAGAAAATAAAGATTTTTAATAATATTCATTTTATAGGTAAGGGTAAGGAAGGGCTATTCAGTGACTAGCCTCCTAAACTCAATGGGCAAGATCATCTGTGCCTTGGATTTTCCAGGAAAATTCTGCTTTCAAATCATATTTCTTATTGTCAAGCCAGGGATCTTAATTTGAGAATTAGAAAAAGGACCATCAGCAAGAAAGTAATAAAAATAAATGCCCTCTAAGTTCTGTGGACCCTGAAGACATATTTAACAATCAACTTCTAGTCCTGGCAAGCATCCTGAATATAACTTATTATCGAGAGCAAGTGAGTTATGTACATTACAATAGAGAGTATTAGCTCTGGTGATTGCTTCTCTGAATTAATTATATCCAGCAGGGACTTCTTAGAACCAACTTTTGCTGTATTCACATTTTGTTTTTCTTAGGAACTATCTGAGCCTTCTTTAGCTGGCAATTGTAAAATAGTTTTACAATTTTGGAAGCCAGGACTCTATTAGGTCTTTTAACTACTGGATGCTTTTGGTTTTAATTTTCATCTAGAGGCTATGTAAAAAGTGACACATTTTTTAAAAATACATTTATAAAAATGAATAAATGGTCATTATAGAAAATTTCAATATACAAAGAAGAACAAAGAAGAAAATACATATTACCAGTAGTATATTCAAGAATAACCATCACATTTTAGATTTCCTTTCTGTGTGTGAGCTGGCCTTTTCTTCCTGTGCACGTGTGGGAAGGGAGTATATGTGTGTACATCTATGTGTGTACATTCTTCTGAAGCTGGAAATATGGGGCTCACACCCTACTTACTAGTATTTTGTGTGCTGCTTTTCTACTTAATGTTGTCATGTATGTATCTCCATGTCATTAACTTTGTCTTCTACGGTATATCTTAGTACTGAATTTTTAAGGATATTTTATACTTGATTGAGAGGATTCTGTTAATATTAGATAATTTTGAAGATATTTTGTTTAAAAAATGCTGATATAAATAACCCAGACCATCAGTTGGAGATCATAGCTATGATGATTTCCTTCGAAAACATGCGTCTAAATTAGATTTTCTCAGTCAGAGGCATTGAGCATTTTAGGGGCTTTTGATGTGTATTATCTAATTACTCTTCACAAAGAGAACTGTCAGCTTCCGACTCAGTATTGTTAACAGTGAGAGCAATTACTTCCACTGAATCTTTGCCAACACTAAATATTAACTACTGTATATTTGTACATCCATATTGGACTTGTATGAATTCACTCTGTGAAATTATGAAATAATAACAGCTGCACTATACATTGAGCCTTTCCTAGAGCCCAGGTCTTATACTGAAGACTTTACCCTTAAATATTATCATGGTTTAGATCAAGAATAACCCCCTACATATTACAATCCCCAACTTAAAACTCTACTATTAAGACACTGTGATAAAAACTGTATGGTACTGGCAAAATAACAGACCTGAGGACCAGTGGAATAGATTAGAAGATCCAGACACAACCCCGGATACACTAAGCCACCTTATCTTTGAGAAAGGAGCCAAACATCCTCAGTGGAGGAAAGACAGCCTCTTTAACAAATGATGCTGGAAAAACTGGGCTTTCACCTGCCAAAAACTAAAGCTAGACCTATCTCTTTCACCATGCACAAAACCAAATTCACAATGGATTCGAGACTTAAACATTAAAACAGAAACAAACCTGCTAGAAAACAGGTTAGGTAAAACTCTTGGAAACATTGGCTTAGGCAGACACTTCATGAATAAAACCTCTATAGCACAAGAACTAGCAGAAAGAATCAACAAATGGGATCTCATCCTACTAAAAAGTTTCTGCACAGCAAAAGAAGTCGCTGGCACTGCTAAAAGACAATCAACAACATGGGGAAAATTCTTTACTAGCTGTTTGTCAGACAAAGGGCTATTATCTACAATATACAATGAACTTAAACAAATCAGTCTTCCTAAGTTTAAAGACCTAATTCAAACATGGGCATCTGAAATGAACAGACACTTCTCAGAGGCAGAAGTCAAAGCAGCCAAGAAGCCTATGAAGAAATGTTCATCATCGCTGGTCATTCGAGAGATGCAAATGAAAACAACACTGAGATTCCATCTCACTCCACAAAGAATGGCCGCTATTACAAAATCAACCAACAATAAATCCTGGGGAGGCTGTGGGGAGAAAGGAACTCTTCTCCACTGTTGGTGGGATTGCAGACTTGTGCAACCATTGTGGAGATCTGTGTGGAGATTCCTAAGAAAACTAGGACTAGAGGTCCCATTTGACCCTGCTATTCCCCTGCTAGGAATATACCCAAAGGAATTTTAAAAACCGCATTGGAAAGACAGATGTACACCCTTGTTCATAGCAGCTCAGTTTGTGTTAGCCCAGTCTTGGAAACAACCCAAATGCCCATCAACTGGAGACTGGATAAAGAGGATGTTTTTAATGGAGTATTACTGTGCCATAAAGAATGACAAGATTGATTCATTTATGTGCAAATGGATACACCTAGAGGACACACTAATAAGTCAAATAAATGAATCACAGATATGCAAGTACTGGATCTTTTCTTTGATATGAGCACCTGTATATGCAAAGGTCCTCTAGAATGTATGACAGTTTTTGTAGAATGAGAAATATCCAAAAGGAATTTGATGTGGGAACATAATGAGGGGAAGGAATAAGTATGATTTGGAAAAAAATAAAAGAGTATGTATATAGGGGGTGAGTGGGTAGGGATGTAGGTAAAAATAAGAATTGACCTGTATCATGTATTGGTACAAATTCCCCATTGTTGTGTGCGATTGTGAGCTATGTATATAATGTAGCAATAAAGAATTCAATTAAAAAAAAGAATAACCCTCTACACTCTCATGTGCTCAGAGGCAGGGCTTTTGGAAGGTGTTTGGGCCATAAAGGGCACAATAGTTGTTAGGAGGTAGAGTCTGTTCAGGTACATAACCTAGAAGGAGATATCTCCCTCCCGGCTTAATGCCCTCTCTCTCTGCTTCCTGGCTGCCACAATATGATTAACTTTCTTCTACCAGATCCATCCACCAGGCCTTTCCTGAATTGAAGCCAGCCAACCATGGACTACAAATATGAGCTAAAATAAACCTCTCATCCTTTAAGTTGTGAGTGTTGAATATTGTGTCCCAGCAGCAAGACAAATGATTTAAGACAGAAGGAAAAAGAAGAGCAAAAAACTTAGTAGAATATTACAAGCTAATATTTGATTTACTGGACTTTGAGGGGGACTTTAGTGTGGTCAAAGACAGAAGGCCTACTCAAATAAAAGAAAACTACACAAACTTAGAAAAGCATAGAAATATACAAGTACATGAAGTAATTGATTGGAATGGGCACAGGGCCAAGTGACCCTGGCAGTAGTCATTGTTAAAACACAACTGACTTCTCCTGGCCAGTGATAGCTGAGGCTCTGAGTCTCCATGGAATTTTTTATTTTTTGAGAAACTCTCACTTTGTATTTCAGGCTGGCCCTGAACTCACTATGTAGCCCAGGCAAGCCTTGGGCTCAGCAATCCTCCTGCCTCTGCTTCCTAAGTGCTGGGATGACAAGTGTGAGCCACCATGCCCGGCTCGCCATGAAATAGCAGCTCAGTTTGTGATAGCTCAATCTTGGAAACAACCGAAATGCCCATCAACTGGAGAGTGGATAAAGAAGATGTGTTTTTTTTTTAATAAAATGGAGTCATTCTGCCATAAAGAATGACAAGATTGATGCATTTATGTGCAAATGGATATACCTGGAGGACACGCTTATGAGTGAAATAAATAGATCACAGATAGGCAAATACCGGATCTTCTCATTGATATGAGCACCTGTAGATGCAAATGAGATATAGAAAGTATGACAGTCTTTGTAGAATGGGAAATTTCCAAAGGAAATTTGGTGTGGGGATGTAATGAGGGGAAGGAATAAATACGATTCTGAAAGAAAATAAATGAGCATGTATATAGGGGGTGGGGATGTGTGGGTGGGTGGGAATATGGGTAAAAATGAGAATTGACTGTGTCATATATTGGTACAAATTCCCCAATGTTATGTGTGATTGTGAGATGTATATAAATTGTACCAATAAAGCATTCAATTAAAAAATAAAAAATAAATTTAAAAATAAGAAATTTAAGGAAAGAGATCGTTCCTCCAGCAGTGTGGCTGAATATAGACCTGGGGCTGCCACTGTCACCTCTGCCTTATGTGGTGAGGATTCACTCAGAGGAGCTGTAAGAGAAGGAAACAGTGGAGAAGGCAGAGAACGATAACATATGGCTGGATACGGGGCTTCAGCACCTGCGTGCAGATGAGCCAGAGGTTGTCCTTCCTGGCCACCATGCCTCAGGGCTTTTCATTACCCTAGCAAATAATTTCCTTCTGATCTTTCTTAATGCGATTTTATTCTGGTTGTAGCTTTTCCCTTTAGAATCGGTCTCATGAAAACAGATACAGCTGAAAAGCACAGATGTAAGAAACAGCACTTCTTGACCATCAGCTGCAGTTTGGAGGAGTCCAACCTCCCTGAACACCAGGGATTCTCTCTCGAGGACCAGCGAGGAGACAGTACGTGCTTAGGGTCACACAAGTTCTGGACAAAGCCAGTGATACGACATTCCCATTGCAGACCCTCCAAGTGCAGAGAAGGGGCTCAATGTGCTCTGACCTCCCCCAAAAGATTTATCCAGCTGTTAACCTGGACGTTGCTGGCTGGCGAGGTGACACATCGTACCTGTGATCTCCAGTTGATTGTCTGGGATATTTATATCAGTATTTTTAAAACAAAATATCTGGAAATTATCTAACACTAACAGAATCCTCTCAATTAAGTATAAAATATCCTTAGCAAGAAGAGGGTTGCAAAAATGAAACCGTTGTGCATCTGTCCTCCAGGGGCCACGGTTAAAGTTGACACAGCTGGGGCAGAAGTGACAGAACTTGAGTGTTGGTAGATTGAAGGAGTGGTGACACTAAGGACGACTTTAACCACGACCATTAGGTAAGAAGGGAGGGCAGGAGGTGATTAACTGAGTGCTCATTAGTTGAGGCACATTCTGGTAGCAAAAGCTGTGAGCCAGGCATAGGTCTTTCTGTTTTATTTGCTTTATGATGCTGAGACTCAAACTTAGGTCCTTGTACACTGAAGGCGAGTGGCCTACACCTCAGCTCCATATGCACAGGCTTTATGTATTTAATAATAAATACACAAAATAACATTTATGGAGTCTAAGAGACCAGGATTAGGAAGGCGGTTTGTGATAATGAACTGCTAATGTCATAACCTATCCATGCTCCATTCTAGGAATAAAACAGTGTATTTGTGTTGGTTCACAGTTCTTCATACATGTCCGTTTCTCCACCACTTGCCATTTTAGGTGAACACTTAATATGTCAAACATTCTTTTCCTTGGTAAATGTCTCCTTGTTTATCAGACTTTTCACCTCCTGTTTTGCTTTGCTCTTACTAAAAGCTAAAACTTGCTAAGAAAGTGAAACCAAAGACAGAATGTGTCTAAACAGATTTAAATGTTGCAGTCATTTCTTCCATTTTCTAAGTTGTCCAATTTTATTAAGAAAGACCTCAATCTGGTTTCAAATAGTGAAGACAATTATCAGCTACTTTGTTGCATGAATAAGCACTACTTTCACTTTGCCAATCACCCCATTAAGTGTGTGGGGGATTCTTCTATTTTCCTTCTTGTGTCAGAATTGAGGCAACTGAGTGGCCGCACTGCTGACTGTGAGATTAAGAAATATGCAGGGAAAACTGACTCAGAGTTTATAAATTACACTTGAACTAGAATAGCCCTGTTCTGATCAGAGAAGATGAGTATCACTTAACATTTTACGGACCTCTGTCCCCAAAAACACATTACCATGGTAACCTGGGGTTGTAGAGTACACAGCACTGATTGGTCCTCTTTTGTGTTCATTATTCCTGTCATGTGCCATCTGACACTTTTTGGATGCCTGTTTGTTGTGGAGCATATCATGGAACCTCATCATTACTGTGTAGAATTTAGACAGAGCATAGTCACCTTTTGCAATTAAAAATGTACCTTAACAGTAGAAATGTAACTCTATTCACATATCCAGATTCTGTTTCCATCAGTACACATGAGACTGAAAACACATCAGACTTCTTCCTGATATACCAGGCCTGTTCCATAGGGAGGCATCAAAAATGCCAATGTGGGGAATCCATTAAATTGTCAGAGTAATAGAGAAAAATCAAGCTAAATTTATTCTTCCAAGCCAAAGATGTGCTATTCACAGAGTCCCCATAGCCACTCTGTTTATGACTATAGAATCGAGAGAGATCCTTACATTTGACTGGTGTCTGTGAATTTCAAAAAGCTGGAAGAAAACAGGATGACATTTGGTGAATAATAACCATATTTCCAGAGAAATGCACAGATCTCAGTAGCTTTCAGAAATTCCTACCAGGAGTTCTAAACTGTGAAAATTAACATTCACTGTTGAGAATTTATTATCCCAAACATTTAGCCAAAGACTCTATAAGAATTATCTGATGCTAGGCGTGGTGGCTCAAGCCTGTAACCCCAGCACTTGGAAGGCAGAGGCAGGAGGATTGCTGAGTTTGAGGCTTGCCTGGGCTACAATTGTGAGCTCAGGGCCAGCCTGAACTACAAAGACCCTGTCTCAAAAAAAAAAAAAAAAAAGAATTATCTAATGTTTCAAACAATCTTATAATATAGTTTTGGGTTTTTTTCCTTTAAAAATATTTTATTTTTATTATTAAATGTTTGTAGTACCTAATGATTGCACACACCCTGTAGAGCTGGGACTCCATGATATTGTTTCTGACTGATTCCATTTTAAGAAAGGAAAACTGGGGTGTGTAGAGATTGTTGAACTTGAGCAGGGCCACGTAGCCATGAGGTGGTCAGTGCCGTCTGACCTATAACCTGTTTTCTCATTATCTCTGTTCTGCTGTCTCAGTGTGGTCACGTACCCTGGAAAAAAAAAATCACCCAGTTTCTTTGCTCAGGAAGGAAAACTGTGTAGACCGCAGGGCCAATGCAGACAGAGCTTTTCTAAACTGGGCAATAAGTTGCTCCTTTTGCTTTGCCAGAATGTAAATGAGAGAATAACCTGGGTGCACCATGCATGTGTGTTGTTTATAAAAATGTGGCAAAAGTATTTGTTCCCTGTTACTCATTTATCTAATGTAAGCATTGAGTTGATTCACTTAAAAGCAGTTTTACAGCTCAGTTTGGAGCCAACATCCTTGAGTGGTGAAGAGTATACTCAGTCTTCCTGCCTGGGACAAGTAAAGTCCTACCTCTTACAGACAACCTGCCTTGCCCTTGTACCCTCTGCTGCAAAATAAGGGTAGTCTTAGTTCCCACTTCACAGGGTTGTTATGAAAATTAAAGCACTTAATAATATGCTGTGGCTAGAACATGCCCTCAGTAATTATTAGCTATTAGGCTTATTGCTCAGTTCGTTGCTTCCAGAAGGTAAGTGCAATTCAGAAGTTCTGACCTGAAATTCCTGCAGCCAGGTGTTCTTTGGAATTCAGAGTTTGAGAAATTTTAGAATGGAAATAAGGCATCCATACTGTAAAGACTCTGATAGACCTTCCTTGGTGAAGTCTGGAACAGCATACCATAATCACTCATTAAGAACTCAGGGATATCTCTGTATCAAAGCTCATGAACTTTTACCTTAGCAGGATAGCAAAGATGACAAGAAACCTCTTGTAAAGTTTTGTGACAAGTAAGTTTGCCTTATACTACAAACCATCAGGAAAATAGACACACATGCACCTGAGTAGGCTGCTGTAAAGAACTCATCACATTTCTGAATTATAGATAAAAGACTGTCAGATGTCCTGTAGCTCAGTGGTGCAGCATCTGTCTAGCCTGCCTGGGGTCCTGGGTTTGATTTCTAGCACTGTAAAAAAAAAGTTTCACGGGATATCAAGCATCACTTCCTGCTTTACCCTCATTCTCTGGAATGAGACCTATTTCCGCACTTGTAGATTCACCCATCCCTGTCCACTGCAGGGGCAGGAAGAACTCTCTGATGCTTCCACCAACCGTGTGACTGGATTCATCATCTTCCTTCCCTCCTTGGGATAAGGGGCATCCCAGGCTGCAGCCACCCTGGAGCCCTACCTCCCGGCTTAATGTTCAGATGTCTGAGTAGCGCTTCCTGTTGAGTTCTTCTTTATAGACAATACCTATCCTCATTGGCCAGAACCCTCATTCTTTCTTTTCTCATTGGTTGCTCCATCCTGCCTCTTAGACATTCTGCAAGGCCTGTCTCCCCTCCATGCTGCTCTGGTCTCAGTTCTTTGCTCTTTGAAAATCTCTGTTGCTTCCTGGAGGTTCTTATCTCACCAGCCAGCACTGTATCAGCTCTGTGCCATCTCCATGTTCCCCTTCCAGCCTCATCTCCCTCACTCTGCCCAGAAAAGACTCGCTGTTTGCCGCAGGTCCTGGTTGTACCTTGTTCTTCGGTCCCTCTTTTTCATAGCACCTACTCGTGCTCCAAGGAGGAGGCCTGCTTTGATTGCTTCCGCCGGAAGTGTTCCTCCCTCCCACAGTGCAGGTGCTCTTTAAGTGTTGTACCTTTGCACTCCAGCTCCTTGTTCCCTTACATGGCATTTGTAAGAAGGCTGTGGAGCACCACGGCCAGGAATACAGACCCGGAACCAAATCATGGTACCAAGTTAGGCCTCTCATACTTGCCAGTAATGGGAGGGAGGCTTCTGCAGAAGCTCCAGTTTCCTCATGTGTAACAGGAGACAATTAAAATTTCCTGTTTTGGGTTGTGTTGAGTGCTTTGTTGTGTGTTAAGCAAACCATTTAGCAGAGTATCTGGTACAGGGGGCATGTGACAAATATTTGATACTATTTTTGTCGTTCTATTATTCTGTACATTAGGGCACAATACTCCTCAGTGGATGAAACGACTCTAGTTTGTTGTTGAAATGCACTGGTGTTCTTCTGTCCTCTCAAACACTGTGTGCATGATGAATATTCATGAAATGAAATTGTTGCACTACTGTCAAATGCTACCTTCATATTTAAGTTGCTTCGAGTCATTGGCAGGGGGGGTCTTCAAAGACTGAAAAGCCTCAGCCAAAGTAGGGAATTGAGTTCACAGATAAAATTGTAGTACTTTTGTTCAAACACACAAATCACAAGGCAATGTAGGCATTTACTTGAATAACTAACCTTCAATAAAATGGGAAATCTCATTTACCGGTACAGCTAAGGAATAACAGTATGAGGAGTAAGTGAGGCATAAATCAGTCTGGGATGGAAAGAACAGCCATCTGGCGGGAGCAATGGGAAGCTTCATTAAGGTCTCTTAAGTCCCAAATACTAGGTCAATAACAGAGGGATTTGTTTGAGCTCTGTGAAACTGTAAGTACGCGGAATTGCACCATGTAATCCAACCGAACCTTTGTCCCTTCGGAGGTGCTTGGCAGACTCTCCAGCTGCTGTGGCAGATGTTTCTCTCTGTCCCAAAGCTGTCACTGGGGTTCACGTGGGGTTCACCAGTGGCTGCAGGCATCTTACCAGCTATGGTCGCAAGTTCAGGGCTCCCCCACAGGAGCTGCTGGTTGGACAGGCATCTCTCGGGATAGGTCCTTGTTCCTGGCTATCCCAAGAAAGTCTAGGGCATCATATGTAATGTTTTCTTGGCTCTTCCTAAAACAAGGCCCACAAGGGAAGATCATTAGCCTTGACATTCACTTGTGAGCAGTTTGACTTGACCTACCTTCTGAGGGCCCCTCCTGTCCAGGTTTCTGGATTCCTCACAAGATGAGCCGAGGTGCCAGAGGGCTTTCCTGCCTTTGGAAATGGATGCCTGCACACCGCTCTGGAGCATCTCCTACAGGGGCAGAGTCAGGGACCGCTGAGATGAGGGCTGAGGTGTCGCGGAAGCCCAGACAGAGGAAGAACTGTATATAATCCAATGATCAGATTCAAAGAGAAATGACGGACCTTTCAGGTGTGCAGAGGAATTGCAGTGTGAACCTGACAACATGACGCATGGAGCAGAACTTGTGTCTCGCCATCATTTCGAGGCCCGGAGATAGGCAGGCACTGCCAGGACCCTGCAGGCTCCCAGGAAGGACACGGCGCGAGCTTAGATATGTAGCCCTGAGTGTGTAGGGCTTCTACTGAAGTCCCCTCCACTCATAGTCGCTCCCATTTCTTCTGGGGAAGTTACCACAAACTACAATGTGCAGTCAAATTGTAGTGGTGAACCCTAAGCAGTGCCTTCCTGTGTCAGCTCCGTATTCTAAACCCAGCCCTCCAACCTTCACTTTTGAACCCGCAGTCAGAAAGTCTTCTTTCTGCTGAAGTTCACCACAGTTACATTTTGATGGCTTTTTACAAAAGAACTCAAACAACCAACTCTGTCCAACCTAATAGGCATTTGAAAAGAGGCATTTGATTTGCTTTCTTATAAACACTACTTTCCCTTCTTCTATAGCTCCTTTTCCCCAGGGCAATTCCAGGCATGAAAGAACATTCCCCAGAAAAGTAAAGAGAAATGAAAGACTTTCATAAGCCGGTGTGCCAGAGCACCAGCCGCAGGCCGTTCTGGAAGCAGTCGGTGCTGGTTTGAGGTCTCGGAGGCAAATCTGGCAGGCTGAGACTTGGTAGCAATGGGTGAGCTGAGCTGACCGGCTCTGCTTGCCAATCTAAGCATCCTAACTGTTTATTCTTTTAGGCTGGAAGCCTTTTCTAAAATTCCTGATACGTTTTCACTTTCCGCATCAAACTATCATCCGCTGCTGTCCTCAGAGCCTGTTTTTTGGGACATGTGGCAGTGTTTGACTCTGTTAATCCCTGTGTCTCCAGAGCCTCTGTGCTGTCTAGTGTCTCCTGCCAATATCCCCCGTGAACTTCAATAGTCGTCTCTCATTTTTCACCAGTAAATGGGTGTCTGTTTTATCCTTCTTCTCAGTTTCTGTTGGCTTAGAAATCAGGAGATCAGCTGGTTCCAACTCTGACAAGCACTAGTGAAGAGAGCTTTGCTGTGGTAAGATACGTAAAGCCCAGTGCGTGGACTCAAAGTCAGGCATCCTTCCTCCTGTAAAATGAGCATTTTCTTGTAGTCTAAAATTATCAGGTAGATAGTAGTCGCCCCCAGACAGGAGGGCTATTTACCGTGGTAAGAACAGAAGTTCATGTCTCTAATTTTACTGATTTCTTCATGTCTCTAATTTTACTGATTTCTTCAGCTGTTTTCTCACAACCACCACAAATTGACTCAGAATATGGCAGGAATGACAGTATGGAAATTCTGAGTGGTGAGACAAGGGATCCCAATGTCACTCAGGAAATCATGGTGTTCTAACCAGGCTATCCTTGATTAGACTTACACACCAGACCTACAGCATGTTCGTCAGAGTGTAGGTGTATCAGCTAGCTTCAGTATATAAAAAGCCATCCTAAAATCTAGAAGTTTTCAACAATATTTTTTTTTATGAGGCCCTGGGTCAGAAATTAGGGCCTGACTCACTAGGGATGACTTATGTCTGCTCTATTTGGGGTCCATTGAGGACTACAGCTGGGACATGTGGAGGGAGAGAGAGGCCTGACCTTCTCTCACCACAGGTTTCATCCTGTAGTCGATCAGTCTAAGCTTCTTCCACTTCTTAAAACTCGGTTCCCAGAGAATGGAAGTTGTCAGGCCATCCAGTACCATGTGGTCACTCCTGCTTTTTGGTGAGTCAAAGCACATTGCAATACCAGTCCATGCTTAAAGAGTAGAGAAGTAGACAACACCTCTTGATGGGAGAAGTCACAAGGAGTTTGACTGTTTTCAATCTACTGTAGCAGGAACCTGTAAAGAGCTAGTGAGGCATAAAGTCCTCTCATTTTAAAATAGTCATCTTTCCATTCCCTATTCAGTCTTTCATGACTTGATTGGTACTGTGGATTAACAAAGTGCTTTCATATTCATTATTTCATGTATCCACATGATAAGCTTTTAAAGTGTATCACATATTATCTTCAGGCAAGGGGCTGGAAGTTCAGAGAAGTTCTTACCCAGGGTCTAGGTTTAAAAAGACCTTAAGCCCTCTGTTTGTTCCCTATACTTTTCTTGGAAGAATTCAACTTTCTTTCTTTCCTTCTTTCTTTCTCTCTCTCTTCTTTCTTTCTTTCTTTCTTTCTTTCTTTCTTTCTTTCTTTCTTTCTTTCTTTCTTTCTTTCTTTCTTTCTTTCTTTCTTTCTTTCTTTCTTTCTCTTCCTTCCTTCCTTCCTTCCTTCCTTCCTTCCTTCCTTCCTTCCTTCCTTCCTTCCTTTCTTCCTTCCTTCCTTCCTTTTTTTTTTTTTGAGAGAAGCTCATTTGCTTTCTTATAATCATGCTTGAAATCAGAATGGAAGCACCAACGGCATCTATCGAAGGTGAGCTCACCCTTTGCCTATGATATGCTTGTTTTTAACTGTGCCCACAGTTCCACACCTGCTTCCAGAAGGCTCTTACATTGCAGACTAGATGGCTTTTACTGCTAGAACATGGTCAGCCATTACTTCTCACAAAGATGAGCTAGCAGCATTCATTCTCTATGGAAAGGTAGTAGCCTATAGGACATTTTTATGCCTCTGAAATATATAAAACAACATTCTCCAATTTCCCTTAAAAGATCTACCACATCCATCGCATCAAATGAAATGTATTGGTTCTGGAATCTAACTGAAGATTTTGTACTCAGCTGGAAAACAAGTGTGAACTTCCACATGTTCCACTGAAGAAAAAAAAAAAAAGAAAAGGGAAGAAAGAGCAAAGACAAGCAGTCTCTTTCTGGAAAATCTTGAGAACTTTTTACTGAGAAGATATTTTTAAAACAAAATATGCATTAATCATAATGGAAAAAAGTTCAGGGATATGCAGAAATAGAGTTAGTATTTCCAACTGGAAAGGAAGGAATCTTGACAAGACTGATACATTATTTATTTACCTACTGTGTATGAACTTCCTCTATTTTTCCATCTTTGATGCCAGAGAATCAGAGGCCACAACCCTTAGAAAATTGCTTATCTGTGAATCATATGGCAGTTAGCAAAATAACGTCATTGATGTAGCTTTGGGAGTTTACATTTTTAATCCAATGAGGGAATAGCGTTACTTTTTTCTCTTTTTACTTCCAGCTACTCTGTGAGGGCCAGGAGAACTCCCCTAATACTTGTGTGGTGAAACCAAGAGTATAACACTCTATTTGGCTCCTCTAATTCACAAATCTAGGCTAGTCAATGGTTAGGTTTAAACCAGTGTTATGATTTATTCTACTCATCATGTTGTTGGCTATTTAAAAGAATAGCTGGTTGTTTTCTGAATGTAAAACTTAAAAGCCACATCTAAAGAAAAGTCTAAATATGAAGATGTTTTATAAGATTCCACTACCCAGAAATGATCATTGTTGGATCCATTTCTTTGTTTTTAATGTTAATGTAATCACATTTGTGTACAGATTTATATCTGATTTCTTTTGTTGGTCAGTTTTATAAAACCTCAGATCAAGAGCATTTCCCCATGTTATTACAGGGCCTTTAGGACCTAGACTTAGGAGATTACAGGGTCCAAAGCCCTTAGGATTTCTTGCTTATGAAATCTTTCCATTAAGTTCAAATGAAAGAAGACTGTGCAAGAAGATATTTCAATTAAAGAAGAGGGCTCTTTACCCTAGACCTTTTCTTCTGGGCCAGCCAGGGATATATAGTCAGTGGGTGGTGGCTTTGTCTCATAAACAGATCTTCCCTAGAGTTTTATAATGACTTCATAAACTGACTCTGCTTCTTTCTGCTCCTTGTGTCCCTGTTCTAGGGTTCTATTATTACCTGGTAAACTGAAGAGGCTCTATTAAGGCAAATCATTGCTGCACCAGTGGCAGTTTTTCTGCTCTTCTGTAATTCATTTATGTGCTCATTGCTTTATCAAATACTACTGCAGATTTTGTTGGTTGAAGGAATAATTGTTGCCTGTACCTTCTAGAGATTTTGCTATCTGCTTTTAGTTTTTGAAAAAGGGAAAATTCTTCACTTTATTAGGCTGAAGAAAAGGTGAAATCACCAAGATAACAATGGAGAAAATTTTATGGTATAAACTGCTGTATGGTTGACCATGTTGAATGATACCTTCTTCCTTACTTTGTCCATAATTATTAGTAAATCAAATAATTAGGCTGTTGGGCCAGAGATTTTGTTCAGTGGTTCTGGCGCCTGCCTAGCAAGCACAAGGTCCCTGGTTAGATCCCTGGCAACCACATACAATACTGGGCGTGGTGACTCAGGCCCACCGGCAGTCAGTACCACATACCACAGTGCAGGGCATGGTAGCTCAAACCTGTAATCCCAGCACTCCGGAGGCAGAGGCAGGAGGATTTCTGAGTTCAAGCCTTGCCTGGGCTACATAGTAAGCTCAGGGCCAGCCTGAACTACAAAGCAAAGACCCTGTCTGAAAAAAAAATAATAATAATAAGTAGGCGGTTAATCTGCAGCCCAGATCCTGAAAACATTGGTGAATAAAAGATATGGGACTTACATTCTGGAAGTTTATGAGCTTGTTAAAGCAATAGATAATCAATTAAAACAACATATAGTGAAGACTTGGATATAATAGAGGTTTTAAACTTGTAAGGGCTTCCAAGTGTTTATGTTGAAACTTGGAAGCTTGAAATGAATTAGTCAGACTGACCTGGTAAAGGGAACTAGAAATAGCAATGTAGAAAGAGCTATTTCAAGCAGAAAGGAATTTAAATTCTCTTTCATGACTTAAAAAAATACATCTCAGGGAGTATGAAATACCAGGAAAGCACCTTAAATTGATAAAGGATAACTGCAAGTAAACCTACTTTGAACAAATTTAATAGTAAAATGTGAACACTTTTGATTTGTGACTGGGAGCAAAACTACATCCCGCCACTCTACTACTCAGTATTAAACTGAAAGTCCTAAGCGGTGCAATAAGGAAGACAAGGAAATTAAAATTGTGAGGATCAAGAGAGGAAACTGTCATTATTTGGACATGATAAAGTTATGTTGCAAACAAAAACATACACTGATAGCCTTGTAGGAGAATTATCAACACAAGATTGCAGAATATACTTTCCATATACAAAAAATATGTTAAATTAAGACTAAACAAAAAATGAAACAAATATCAAAAAGCAAGAATAGAAATATGATGTACCTAATTAAAAGTGATATATGTATTTACCATGAAAATTAGAAAACATCATTAAAATAAATTTTAAAATACATAGATAAATGAATGGATTTATTTAATTCATAGGTTGGAAGACTTACTATTATGAAATTTAATCTCTTTTTATTAACCCTATTTTTTGGTGGAATACCTATGATTCTAGAATCCCTCTTTGGCAAATCATAAGCTAATTATACAAATAAAAAGCACAACACACTAACAGTATACATCCACCAGAATACTAAAATGGAAAGGGTTGACAATGTCCCATATTCAGCAAAGATGTAAAGGAACTAGAGCTCTTTCACACTGCTATGGATAAACCTACTCTTAGTACTTTTTCTTATTATATGTGTTCTGTATGAATAATAATTCCATTCATTGGTTCTATTCTTTTCTACTTGTCCCTAATAAATGCACAAAGGCTTATGGAAGATTTCTCAGAAGGTTATTTATTTTTGTTTTGAGACAGGGTTTTGCTTTGTAGTTCAAGCTGGCCCTGAGGTCACTATGTAGCCCAAACAAGTCTTGGAGTCAGCAATCCTCCTGCCTCTGCCTCCTGAGTGCTGGGTTTACAGGTGTGAGCCACCACACCTGGCATTGCTCAGGAGTTTTATATGTAAAAGATGCAAACTACAACTGATCCACATATCTATATAGTTTATAGTGATAAATAAGGTGACATGGGTTCATGAAGCAAAATGTCATTAAGAATGAAGATTACTGAACTTCACGCTACACCATGGATGCATCCAAAAATACTGAGTGAAAGAAAACAGACTGAAAATAACCCGTATGATACAATTTCAATTCAATAACAGGAAAAGATAGCCTATAAGATTTGATAGATAGAGAGTATCTTTCTGGAAAATCTATGAGAAGTAATTAGAAGGAGATAGGTAAGAGGTTTATGCAGTGCCAGCAATATATTGTTATTGTTTAGATCCAAATTGTCCTCCCAAATTCTCATGTGTGTGGAAGGTGATTGGATCATATGAGTGTTAGAGTCCTGGATGTGCTGTTAGAAAATGAGCCTGGTTGGAGGTTGGTCACTAGGGAATGACCTGCTCTTGTCTCCAGCTCCTCCTTCCTTTCTGCATTTCCTGAATGCCATGGGTTGAGCATATTTTCCTCTGCCATGACCCTCTGCCATCCTGTTTCTGCCTTGGAGCCCACTAAGCCTCTTCATGGTCTGAAGATGTAAGAAGAATAAACATCTTCTTTAAGTTGTGGGTAAGGGGTATTTTGTTCCCATGACACTGAAGTGAATAAGAAATATCCTGTTTTATTCTATGGATATGCTTATTTTATAAAAATTACTCAAATGACTTATTTAAAGTTGAATATATGTATGTCTTCAAAAGTTACAAAAGTCTATAGGCTACAAAGAAAGCCAAGTTTAGATAAATTTATATCCCTGTTTATATGGGAAAGATGATTTACAATGGGCTCATGTCCCTTTAAAAAAAGAAAAGAATACATCTAATCCAAAAAAGTTTTTTTAAAAAAGGAAATCTTAAAAAAGATAGTGAAAGAGAGAAGAGATACATAGTAGGGTAAAAAATAAAACATTTGTCTAGGCTTTTCCTTCAATGGTTAGGTTAATTCCTAAGTAAATTTTTTTCTTGATGCTATTGTGAATGACATTGTTCTTCTAATTTCTTTCTCAGTAGGTTTCTTAGCGATGTCCAAGAGTACTATTGATTTCTGCATGCTGATTTTGTATTCTGCTACAAGGGTGAATTTGGCTATTCATTCTGGGAATCTTTTGGTGGAATGTTTTGGGTCTTCTACAAAAATGAATTATGTAATGTGCAAATAATGATTACTTTACTTCTTCCTTTCCTATACACTTCCTTTATAGTTCTCTCTCTTGCCTGATGCCTTAGGCTGATATTTCTTTTTGCTTTTTGCAGTACTAGGGATCAAACTCAGGCCCTTCTGCTTCCAAGGCAGGCACAGTACCACTTGAGCTAAATCCCCAGCCCTTATATTTCAATTACTGTATTGAGCAATGGTTGTGATAGTGGACATCCTTGTCATATTCCTGATTTTTTTGTTCTGTTTTGTTTTGATTTTGTATTTTTGAGACAAGATCTTGCTATGTACTTCAGGCTAGTTTGAACTTACTATGTTGCCCAGTCTGCCCTTAAACTCATGGTGGTCCTTTGGCTTCAGTCTCCCAATGAAAATAGCCACAACTTTCCTCATAGAACTAGAAAATCTAACCTTAAAATTCATATGGGACCAAAATAGACACAGGTAGCAAAAACTATCCAGGGGCACAAGAATGAAGGCAGAAGCTTCACAGTTCTGGATTTCAAATGGTATTACAAAACTATAGTGATAAAAAATCAGTAAGACACTGGTACAAAAACAGGTAAGTGGACCCCCCCCAAAAAAAAAAAGAGCAGCTTCCGTTTGCTAATGTAGACAACTTGATGCCCAAACCAAACAAGAATATTAAAGAAAAGGAAATTTTTTATAGTACAACCACAAATTGAAGCAAAAGCCTTGAATAAAACATTAGTAAACCTAGCCCAGCAATATATAAAACAGATGAATACATCATGATCAATGATAATTGCACAAATGCAAATCCTAGTTAATATTTGCAAATCAATGCAATTGGCCATATAAAGAAAGTAATAAATTCATGACTCTGCTCAAGATAAATATTTCAAAATTTGACAGAAATTTTTAAATCATAATTTTAAAAAGACAAACTAGATATTTTAAAAAAGCGTTCTTAGATAAAAGATATCTACAAAGCTCCACAGAAAATAGGCCTAATTTAGAATAAAGGTTTTCGTTGAAGACTAAAAGTAAGATTGTATTGCCCCTACTTCTGTTTGAACTTGAATAACAGGTTTTATCCATCGTAGTAACTAGAAAAGGAAAAAATGATAATGAATAAGAACATACAGATACACAGCCCAAATTAGTAAGTAACTTTAGTAGTCAGTAGATATACACATCAATACAAAGGCCATTCATATTCAGCAGGATCATTTATAACATAAATTTAAGATACAAACATTTTTCACTGAGAATATCACTGAAAGTAGAAAAATGCCTAAAATACTTTCACAACAGACAAATCCACCTTCTATGCAGAGAAACAATACTATTTGGAACTTAAGGGAAAATTAAATATAATGGGGGATAATGCACCTGTGTTCATGAATAAGAGGATTCAGTTATAAAGTTAATAGTTTTATGAAAGGTATACATAGGTTCCATACAACTCTAATTAATATCCCAGCAATATTTTTGTCTCACAGATACCAAGAATGTTATTCTGCAGTTTATGTGAAAAATCCAAAGTATCAAGGAAAACCAGGATATTTTTTTTTCTTGGCAGTACTAGGCAACAAACTCATTACCTCTGGCTTGCAAGGCAAAAGGCAGCACCACTGAGCTAAATTCCCAGCCCAAGATGTTCTTGAATGAAAAGAATACAATTAGTAAAATTTATTTCCAGATAACAGGAAGGAATTTTTGGTAGTACTGAGTTAATAGTAAATGGGGGGGGGATTTGATTATTATATTACACACATATACTCTCTCTTTCTCCAGGTAGTTTGTAAAAATAAATGTGAATTAAATTAAAGCTTCTAGAAGAAAACATGAGAGAGTATCTCTAAGGCCTTGAAGTAGGAAAAAATAAATGAGACATAAAAGATGGATAAATTGGGCTTCACTTAAAACTTCAGTTTCATAAAATTCATCATCATAAGACTAAAGGGAAGGGTGAGAGCATAGCTGAAAGTGGAAAAGCATTGCGGAGACTGCTATGGTTACCCAAGACTCTACCCTATATGTCCCTGCTCCTGCGCCCTCTGCCTAGAATACTTAGTACAGTCTTTGCATCGATTACTCAGAACTCTCCTTCAAGTATCAGCTTAATGTGATTTGGGTCAGGAGTGTTTGCCCCAAAGACCCATGTGTTAAAGGCTTGGTCTGCAACCTATGATGCTTTGGGAGCCTTTAGGAAATGGACTATTGTGGAAGAAAATTAGGTCACGGACCTTTCTCTATCTCTCTCTGTTTCCCTCTATCTGTCTTTCTCTGTCTGTCTGTTTTTCACCGCCCTTCCTGGTCATCATGGAGTGAACAGCTTTTTAAAATGTTTTTCCTTCCATAATTCACTGCCATAGCCCCAAACCACAGAGCCAACCAGCCATGGACTAAAACTTCTAAAACCCTTTGCCGGGCGTGGTGGCTCACGCCTGTAATCCCAGCACTTGGGAGGCAGAGACATGAGGATTGCTGAGTTTGCGGCGGCTTGCCTGGGCTCCATAGTGAGCTCAGGACCAGCCTGAACTACAAAGGGAGACCCTGTCTCAAAAAAAAAAAAAAAAACCCTGAAATAAAACGAACCTTTCCTCTGTATCAGTTGATTATCTCAGATGTGTGTCACAGTAGTGTAAACCTAACACACAGTCCAACCTTCACTTTCTGAGAAGATCAGTCTGTTTCCTTCTGTACTAAACTTACTATTATTATCACTTGCATAACACTTACATCCCATTTGTGGCATTTATCATATTTGAATCCTTACATTTATTTGAATGTTGACCTGGGTAGTATCTGTAATTCTTTATAGGTACATTTAATATACACAGCTCACAATCACACTCTGTTTCATTTCTATCTGATTTTTGTGTATTACTGTGTCTTCGGTGATTGACATGTAGGAACTCAGTAGATGTTTGTCAACTGAATGGGGAATTGATGAATCAGTAAGGTTCTATATAAGCATCAAAATAGAAGTTAGGGATTAGGTAAATGTGGGTGTTGAATGTTGAAAAAATGAAAGTTTTTTATGGTAATAGAAACATCTCCTCATCGTGACTCAGCCAACATCAGTGTCTTCATTTGACAAGGTTTTACTTTGGGGGAAAAGTAGATAAAGATACATGAGATCTCACTAGTATGTCTTAGAACTTGATGTGAATCTGTGTCTTAAAGTTTAATCTATAAGGTATAAGTAAGTCTTGGGAGTCACCCTGAAATTCTTCTCTCATGTCACTTCAAAGGCAAGGAGAGTCCCAAATCATTTTGTATAGCTTTTACTAGACTCCATTATATGATAACTATAAGTGTAGTGTATTTTCTGTGAATATGTACATGCTTCTCCTGCAAATATTTGGCTAGAAAATAGCCAGATATGCAAATGTTGAGACATATAGATGGTATCAAACTTGAATAGAATATTCTATAAGCTATAAGACAGAAGGGTGACCTTCTAGAGTTTTTAGTCTGTCACTCCTGCCTTTCAAGATACCAGCACACCATTGAGGTCTACCTTTCAGTATCCTGGAGGAAAGTAGCTTCTTCTTATGGTTTATTCTGCAGAAATCACATTTGTGAGGGAGGTGACTGCTAATTAGTTCTAATTAGAAAGTTTTCTGAGACCCACAAAAACCAGAGTATTTCCCATTGGCTTATAGAACCAAAGAAGAGAAGTTTTAAAATGTTAGTAATAAATGGACTTTGTCACCATAAGAAGGGAAAAAATTATAAAAATACCTTACTTAGTGTGAAAGTACTAGGAGAGAGACCCTATCACTATTAGTGTTATACCTAGAGGTCATCTATATATTATACATAGACAATCTCTTGTTTATTGATATAGATGATGTTTGGATATGATTGTATATTTTACACACACATGCATACACACAGACACATATACACATGTGCTTTTATATAGATGTTAGCCAGAAGTGAATTAAATATTTGCACACATATACAATGATCTTCCTAAAGCCATTAGCCTTTTCTTTCTCCTTAGGTTTGTCATGTAGTTGTGGGAAGATTACTTTTAGACTTGGTCAGTATCTGCTTAGTATAAATGTGCACTGTGTTTCTTTAAAGGACAGAAAATTTGTTAGTTATTATAAACTACATTTTTAAGGAAAAAATTGATTGGTGTGTTTCTTATACAGTTCTTTGAATACTTTGATTTTTTTGTCCTGTTTTGTACCCTGCCACTTCCTTTCTACTATTTTCTGTGATTATTATCCTCCCATAGAATTTTTAGGACAAAATAACCCTGCAATTATATGTTGCAACTGCCCAATAATTGCAAGCACAGTGCTTGAATTCTTCACACAATGGGTTGGTACAAAGACAGGACCCTTCCAGGTCGTCTGTGCTAGAATATTTGTCATCAGACAGATGTAAATATAGTCAACTGGAAAAATGCTTTTAAAAAATAATCATTCAAAGTACATTGGTTGAGAGTGGACAAAATCTCAGAGTTTCAATCTCACTCGCAAATGAAAATGACAAAATAACAGACCACATGGAAACACCATTTGGTTGATGCTAAAATGAAAAAGAGTTGTAAGAAGAAAGCTGAGGAGAACAGTGTAGGATCAAGCTTGTTTGGAAATCTGATTACTGAAACATAAGAAGTAAGCAGCCTATTGAATTAAGAGGCTGGTAAGAACCAGTGAGCCCCTTTCTCAGTATAGTTACAGAAGCAGTAATGAAACTATCGGGATGGACAGTGATATTTTAGAGGGAGAAGCAATAATAAATTACACAGGGTTTGTTTGTGAAACAAGGAGGTAATATATTAGTCTTTATAAAGATGAGTGCCTGATAATTTTCATTTTTCTTATTTAACAAGGAACACTAGAAGATGTGACTGGAAGACACATTACTAAGAAAAGAACTCAGAACAAGAGAAGAACTCATAGGTAAGTTATCTCTGCTTTTCTTGAAACTATAATTAAGCAGAAATCCTGGTGAAAGCTCCATTATTACATGTTAGAATGACTGTAGGTCAGTTGAGTTATACACTCCAAGAAAAAGAATGATAAAAATCAGCAAAACCTCCAAGACTTGGGGCATAATCAAAGAAAAAAACCATATACTGTCTAGGAGACATAGACTTTAAATATATCTATATCTATCTCCCTATCCATATAAACAGAACACATATATGTTATAAAAATAATAACCAAAACAGAGCTGGAGGAGCTATGTTGAGATGAGGAAACAAAAAGACTTTAATTGAAAGTGGAATTAAATGATTCCAAAATAATAGTTGGAAATTTCAAGTAACACTCATTCTCAGTAATAGGGAAAAAACTGAGAGAGAACATCTAGGAAACAGAACACATAAATAATACTATAAGTGGGTAGAGCTAAGGGACACATTGTATTCTCTAGACTGACATTAGTTAGGCAAGAAAACAGATATGAAACAATTTAAATAAGTAAAATAAATAAATTTAAAACAATTGGGGTCATATGTTGTAACCACAAAGAAATTAAATTATATATTTATAACACAATAAACTTTTAGAAATTCAAAAACATGGAATCAAACAACACATTCCTAAATGAAAAAAGAAAAACAATAAGTTGGAAAACACATTAAGATGAGTGAAAACAGGACACAATAGCACAATTGTGGGACGTGGTTAGAGTAGTAATTAGAAGGTTTATTGCTGTTGGTCCCTAGGTATATATTTTTTTAAAAAACAAAGATCTAAAACCTAAAACTTTCATCTTAAGAAATTAGACAATAGCATTCAAATGAAACTTAAGTAATAAATAATGAAATAATTAATAAATATTAGCCAGAAATAATTTTAAGTGAGAGAATAGAACACTGAAGCAGAGTCACTCGGTAAATATGATCGAGTGTCATCCTATGCCTTGACTATGGATTCCTGCTGGGAAAGAGTCTGGCTGAATTTTCTTTGTGATTCTACAGTGTTCAATCTTGGCATCTGTAGCTAGAAATTCCCGGATATTTTCTAAATGGAAGATCCTGTCTTTTGTCTGATATTCACAGAAATTTTGAAAAAGTTGTGTTTTCCAGCGCTTCTTACAAATCAGACAAGTAAAGGGTTCTAGGTCAAAGAGGTGCAGTGGTCAGTCCATTAGTGATGAGTTTCAAACCAAACCCTGAGGTGCCGTTCCCACCATACTTGTTAAATCCTCACTTGTAAATGGACTAGGTCCAAGGACAAGGTGATGAAGGGATCCATGTCTCAGTGTATATAATAAATGACCTCTGAGAGTAGCTGTCCAGGTGGGTACAGCTGTCCGTGAAGGATGTCTGGGGTAAGCCCTCTGGCTATGGCTGCTTCCTATCAGGAGCAGTGAACTTTCAGGCCTTATTGCTGAGAGCCATGTTAGACGTTCCAAAATTGATTTTCCCCCAGTGATGGTTTTTGTACCCTTTAGCAATTCAGCCTCATTTTTTTTTTTGATTGAACTAGACCCTAGTCATTTCCAAGCTAAATGGATTTGAGAAGTTGTGAAAGGCTGAACTGTTTGAAAAATGCTCAGCCTACATGTGTCCACAGAGGGAATCTTCCTCTTCATCCAAAAGCGCTCTCAATATTGAAATGTTATTTTTGCAGCTAATACTGTTTTTCCAGATGAAGTATTTTTCAAAATTGTTTGACATTAACTGAAGTACAGTTTTTGTTATTAAAAAAATTTCCCTTTGCATTTGAAATGAACCAGTGTTAGAAGTATTTCTGTAACTGCAAATGGGAATAAAGGTATCTTTAATGTCGCCCCAGTACAGTTTTTCCCAAGACTATTGTCAGCAATGCGCAGCAATTCCATCAAATGTAGTAAAGAAGTTATATATAAGACTTAGTGATGTCTCTGGAATTAATTTCATCAGCAACAACCAGCACATCTATACTGACCACAGTCTGTGATAGCTATGTACGACCACAGCATATGGGGTGCAGTAAGCGTCCTTAGGCTGTAGTCAGTGTTTTCACTTGCAGGTCAATTGGAAAGCTAAGTCTGAATTTGTCTCAGTTGACATCTCACTTTTTGACTTCCTGTGACCTAATACAAAGTGTCTATGTTGAATGGTTTCGTTTTGTCTTGAACTTTTAAAACTGACTTATAACATGCACATCTTGAGTACACAACCTCATAAGTGATGACTTCTCTGTAAACACCACTGGACTGGGGTAGAGAATATTTCCAGCACCACTTCTAAACCTGGGAGACTCATGGTGATTTTACCTGGAAATACAACCCTGCTATATTTATCTGCACCCACAACATAGAGATATGGCTAGATATCAATGGAGAAATAGGTGCCCAGGATATATTCAAATACTTGAGAGAAGAGTTGGAATGAAGGTGGGAATATGAGGCATCCTGGAATTTATATGAGTGTAAGGATGTGAGTCAGTCCATCCTGAAGTGTACAGAAGTCCAGACTTTATTGGTGTATTATTGTGGGTTAAAGACAACTATTTAAGTAGTTATAATAACTAGATGTAGAGAGACATTTTATAGAACACTTTTAAATGGATGTTATAAGATCTAAACATAAAAGGAAGAGGTCGAGGAAAGACCATAATTTTTAAAGCGTTTCAACCCTGCCATTTTAACATTATCAATAAAATATTTATTTTTCTATAATTCTTTCAATTATTTCACTAGTTTTTATTTTTTTTATTTATTTTTTATTTTTTATTTTTTTTTTTGCTTTTTGGAGACAGTGTCTTGCTTTGTAGTTCAGGCTGGCCCTGAGCTCACTATGGTGCCCAGGCAAGCCACCGCGAACTCAGCAATCCTCCTGTCTCTGCCTCCCGAGTGCTGGGATTACAGGCGTGAGCCACCATGCCCAGCATTATATATGGTAACCGGGGATCGAACTCAGGTCCTTACGCTTGCGAGGCAGGCGCCGGAACCACTGAGCTAACCCTCCGGCCCTTTCACTAGTTTTTATTAAACAGCTACTGTATGCCAGGATATAGAAGATACTTGAAGGTAGCAATGTTCATTATCAGCAGTGCCTAACCTGAACCCACATCGTAAATGTTTTCTGAGGCCATTCTGTCTCATCACTGATTTGCTGCCGGCAATTTCAATTCTGTGACTATATTTACAGTTTTCTTTCTGCCTGTGACATTTGCTTTTCTCAGCTCAGAGCTTCAGTAACTCTCTATGCCATTTACATAAACTGCAGCTAATAACTAGGCTGCTTACTTAAGAAAATACAAGGACTCTCAAGTGGAAGCACTTTGACAAGCATGAGCTAAACACCCCTTTGTCCTGGCTGTGCATATTCTCAGCTTGGTTTGTAAGGAAATAACAGTAATGAGTGTGCCTGGGCTAGCGGTGGAAAGGGAAGCATTTGCCTGAACTTTGGAATCCGTGTAACAAAGTGTGGGAAAGTCTGCCTACCTACACAGGTAACACAATACTCAGGAAATTCAATAAGAGATACCTTGCTGGGACTGAATTTGATTATTTCTGGCTGGAGAAAGAAGTTCCTAGAAGTTCCATACTTAATTACACAATCTAGACGAGGTGAGTTCCTGCTGCTACTTGTCCTGCCTGCTCAGTTACTGGCACTTAGTCTAAGTAAACAAAGATTTAAGAATGAGCAGCAGTTCTTGTCCCAGTTGAAGTTAGATTCCAGGAAGTTGTCTGGCTTGCTTTTTGCTTCCTCCTCCTCCTTTCTTCACTCTTCTCCTCTTCCTCCTTTTCCTTCCTCTTCTGTACCCTCCTTCTGCCCTTCTTTCTTGTTTTATTTACTTGCCTATTTCTCTCTCTTTTTAAAGAAAACGGTCTCAGAGACTTAATGTGTTCATCAGTTAGAGTCCTTCTAGAGCCATCTCCACAAAGCATTGTGGGGAGACCCTGAAGCCTCTGAAGTGGGCAGAGCAGCACCCCGTCCCCCTAGAGTGTCTGGAATCTAGGAATTTCTGCGTGGTCTTCACATCAGCCTCAGTCTACTGACCTGGGCTGTGGTCCTGTCCTGCCTTTTAAAAAAATATTGACTATCGTGTGCCCAGAATTATGCTGAGCCTTATAATCCCAACATCCCAGAGAAGAAAAAACAAGTGAGGTAATTACTTGAGAATCTGTTCATGAGACTCAGAGCACTTAGGAATACATTTGTTATTCATTAAGTCTAACTGCAGTCGATCACCCAATATTTGTTGAAAGAATGGAAAGTTGTTTATTCAACCACCCACCATTGGTTGAGGATCTGGCTAGCTAGGGAGAATTCTAACGTCAATAGGCAGAAGAGTAAATTGTTAAGAAGAATCATAAACAGTTACTCAGAATTTCTCTGGACAAGTTTTTAATGTAAGTCTTATTTTGCAAATGAAGAAATTGAGACATGAGGAGCTTTTCCACCTGAAGTATCCCAAGGAACGAGGCACTCACAGAGGGGAGAGATGGGTGAATGCAGGAAGGGAGATGAGTGGGCCATGAGTTCTGAGCTGCAGAGTAGCTCCCAGTGGTGAGGGCATGGAGATAGTAGGGCCAGACCTTGTTCATGGTAGACCCTTATTGCCCCATACATTTATTTCCTTCCTCTCCTGAACCTAACGTCTCCTAAAAGGAACAGTTAGGCAATATAGTCCAAAACAGAATTAAGAGTTTCTAGAATTTCCCAGCTACCAAAGGACTCAGTTGATTAACCATCCAGCCTGTACTGCCAGGCTTGGGCCCTGCTGGCATCACTGTATTTCTTAGTGTGATTCCATCCAGACACTAGGTGAACTGTGAAGGTTTTGTCTACTTCTGGGTGAGTATTAGTTAAGTAAAGTTTCATTTCATGAGTGGCCTGTACATGAGCATGCTCTAGTCATGCGCACATTTACGTACCATGTGATACTCTGATTACTCCTCTGAAATACATAAAAGGCCATGCTTCAATTAAATCTGTCTGTAGAATCTACACCACTACTGCATTTTCACTGCTAGCTTCTGGAAGAAAAAAAATCCCCCCAAAGATTGGTTCCAATCAGGAAGAGGACAGAGAATTAGCATCAGGGTTCCAGAGTGCAGCAGCTGCTGTTGTAGACTCCAGAGATTCATAGCTCCTGTTCTAGGACAAGTCACCTCAAATGAAAAGGATCCCCCTGTGCCAAATCAAGTGGCTGTCTCAAGCAGTGATATGTCCTGGGATCTTGCCAGGCAAGTGAGAATTGAAAATAGCTTTGGTCACCTTCCATGGACAGGAGCAGCTCAGACTATGGGGTGATGCCCCTTTGCTATCACGCTCATTCATTTTTCTATTTGTGGATTCTACAGAGATCTGAACCATTTAGAGCCCTTTGTTCTCCACTCGTAATCAGTGAGTCTTGTCCACACTCAAAACTCTTATTGTTATCTTTAGATTATTCCCTGCCCTTCTTCCCATCCACTAACCTACTTTTCAAATGGCCAATTTAAACTCTAACTCATCAGAATCAATAGGAAGCTGTGCAGATGTTCTGATTTTAGGGCCTTTGCAGGAATCAGATTCTTGTTCATGAACCCAGAGCTACAGAATGCTTTAAAACATCCCTTGATGATGTCAAATACATTAGCAAGATCTCCTCAGAGAGGAACTGGGTGCTAGGAAGGTGCAAGGGATCTTTTCAACATTTTGGATTTGTTTCCCATGAATGTATTATTTATTTACTCAAAATAAATGAAATTCAGAATGAATGCATAAATAAACAAATACATGAAAGCATGTTCCCTTGGCGATTCTGCTGCATAGCTGGGTCTGAATATCACTGCATTATCTGATCACAAGGAAGGAAAATAAATCTAAATTGCTTAGTCCATTTATCACTTGTTCAGCATAGAATCCATCTTATATACTGAATGCTTAATACAGGGACTAGACGGTGGGTACTTGATAAATTTTTGTTGAATTTAAATCAGTCTTCATCTGTCCCGATACACTGAGTTGAGCATGTTTATTGGGTTCTCTGTGTATCTTTATATTCCACCTGCAATGTGAAGGTTCCTGTCACCATATCTTGCACGATAAACTTCACCTTTGACATGTCTAGCACTGAAGGACATTTCATAGTGGCCAGCCCCAAAGAACCAACAATGAAGCTCCTTCTCTGATCCAGTCAGTTCAGAGATGTGGAGGCAGGTCTGTCAGGATAAACTTGGAAGGAGCTTTGAGCCAAAAGTCAAGACCTCTGGATAGTGGGAGAATAGCAGGGTTTAAGGAGACCGCTTAGGAGTGGAGGATTCATAACGTCCAGGCTCATGAGAAGGGTTAAGATTTCAGCTATCATGGGAAAGGTGATCTTTCAGATGTAGGTACATGGGAACAGGAAAGTCTAGCATGAAAAAGGCTATGAGCAAGAAAGTAGGTGAGTGTTTTGGGGGAAACAGATTAGCTAGTTATGGGAAAAGAGAAATAGTACGTGCAGTCTAGAGAGAAAGATGGGGCTAAGTGGTAGGAGTCCTAATGAAAATAATGTAAAATCTTTAACGTGATACATAGAGGAAATTATAATTATTGTATTATTATAATTAAGTCCTTATTGGAAAAACGATGTGGATTATGGCCTGGTGGGTAAAGCAGGCTGCTATTTTAAGCAAGAAATAGGCACAAGTGTTGCTGCAAATGCTGAACAGTATGTGGGAGCACAGAACCTCCGACAAAAGAATGAGTTCCTGGGACAGAGAGGCAGGTTTTCATGTCGACCCCGCTGAGAATAACGAGGAGAGAGCTTTGAGTGAGAAGAATAAGAAGATAATCATTCCTGAAAGAAAGAAGTGTGGGAGCCGAGAAAATCACTGTTTTCTCCCCTCAAATGTAACGGACAAAGAAATGCTGAGACGGGTGATAATCAAAGGTGGGCCAGGACGAGAGGGAGGACACAAGTGATCGAAATCGATTCCCTGACAATTGTGCGTCCATTCAGGTTCAGAGGCAGAGCCAACCTGGACTTTTTGGTCAGCCTTCTCGGCTCAGTAAATTCCTCTCCTTTTCCCCAAAGTGCTTCCCACCGAGGCATTGTCGGGAAGGGAGGATGTGTTCTTCCATCCGGATCTGAAAGCTGCCAGCCAGCCGAGTCTGAACTGTGTCAGCGTGCCTCCAGCAGACGCCAAGGGACACCGGCCGCAGGAAAGAGTCTGGGTTTAGGGAAGAGAGTGCAAAATAAAGTGCCTGAGAGGTGAGCACTGTCCACCCACAGATGTTTCAAGGAAGGAAATGGGAAAGAAATCATTGAAAACTATCACCTGAATCTTACAGAATCCATTTCATTCCTCTAGGCCAGTGAAGGAGACTGATGAACATTGGTCAGTATTAGAGATTCTAGCCCCCAATCCAGATCCACTTATTTGCTTTCTGGACTAAGCAGCATATAAAATGTCATGGTTACTCTTTGGTGCAACCTGGTGTAGAAAGCCTTCTGCTTTCTGGCATGTGATGCTGTCCCAGGTTTTACAAACAAGGCATATTTCTCCACAGGATTAGTTCTCTCTCCCCCTCTCTCCCTCTCTTCTCTCTCTTTCCAAATTCCTGTTAATAGCTCTTTGCAAGGGAGGTGCACACTGTTTCTCTTTCTGGCTGAGTGGAACTTCCCCTCAGGCTAATTCCTAACTAGCTCTTTCCACCTTAGTTTCTAGAGGGCTCTGAAATGTAAATTTGCATGGAAAAGGTTCTTTCACAGCTTGGGATCAAAAGAGCTGGTGAACAGGACTAAGGCTGGGTCATAAAATCCCAAAGGCACAGAATTTAAGGAGGGGCTCACTCTCTCGGGTTGTATAAACGCCAGCTGGCCCTAGGAGTGAATGTCTCCTTACCCTGTCTGTCAGGACCTGGGGATGTAACAATGGTATGGGATGATTGCGTTAAGCCTCCCAGACCAGGAAGGCTTCCTTCTGGTCAGCCACACACAGTGTTTATCTCAGAGTAGAACCTGCATCAGACAACAGTTACATGTTAAAGGAGCCACGGCGACATGGCCCACTACTTGGTCTTCACAGAAGTCCTGAACGCTGGAAAAAAGGACAGCAGCAAAAGCACGAGTGTTCCACACCGAGGGCGTGCTCAGTCCTGACTTTCACAAGGAGTTGAGCCTGTGCACAGCGTGATGTTCTCTTGGTGCCTGGCAGTTCAGAGAAGCCTGTGGGGGCAGGGTGCTCGGTTTACCAGAACTGTGCTGTCGCTGATGAACTCATTTTCTGCTTCTTTTTTTTTTTTTTTTTTTTTTTTGAGACAGGGTCTCGCTTTGTGGTTCAGGCTGGCCCTGAGCTCACTATGGTGCCCAGGCAAACCGCCGCGAACTCAGCAATCCTCTCGTCTCTGCCTCCCGAGTGCTGGGATTACAGGCGTGAGCCACTACGCCCAGCATTGTGGTATGCGGTGTTGATTGTTGGTGGGTGTGAGTCTCCACGCCCAGCATTATATATGTGGTTACCAGGGATCTAACTCAGGACCTTGTGCTTGCAAGGCAGGCGCCAGAACCACTGAGCTAACCCTCTGGCC